>CAUYRH010022739.1:0-11353 GCA_963574655.1 Perodicticus potto | reverse complement strand
CTGGGTATATACCTAGTAAAGGAATTATAGGATCAAATGGCAGGTCAATTTTTAGATCTCTAAGTACTCTCCAAACATCCTTCCAAAAGGAACGTATTAGTGTGCATTCCCACCAGCAGTGTAGAAGTGTTCCCTTTTCTCCACTAACTCCAGTAAGATTAGCCCACATAACAAAATTTTTTGTTTTTTTTGAGACAGTTTAACTACATCACCCTAGGTTGAGTGGCGTGGTGTCACAGCTCACAGCAACCTCAAACTCCTGGGCTCAAGCAATTCTCTTGCCTCAGCCTCCCAAGCAGCTTCGACTATAGGCACCCACCACAGCATCTGACTATTTTCTTATTGCAATTGTCATTGTTGTCTAGCAGGCCAGAGCTGGGTTCGAACCTGCCAGCCTCAGTGCATGTGGCTGGTGCCATAACCACTGTGCTACAGGCACCAAGCCACAGTCTTGCCAAGGTTAACAAGAAATTTAATGTTTGCTCATTGCCCTAATCCAAGTGCCAACATTCTCACTATGGCACACACAAACACACAAGACAATAATGAACACCATTAAATAAGACAACGCCACATATTGACACAAACACAACTTTGAAACACTGACATATCAAGGTTATAAAATCTTACTGAGTTATTTGTACAACTCAGTAGTATTGTGCTGCCAATGTGAGGAAACTGTGACCTTACATTCTCTATTTTGGGGGATTACATTGTTGGATACTTTCTGAAGAGTCCTCATATGTTAAATTTTTTCAAATGCTTTTACCCTGTCTACTGAGATGACATGTTAATGTAGTGATTTTTAAAAGACTATATGATAATGGAGCAATTCAAAAGTTGTCCCAAGAATTCAATGAATTCAAAGATAAAATCACCAAAGATTTGGATAAATTGAGGCAAGAATTTGCATCCCTCAAAGACCTGAGAAATTCAGTAGAATCCCTCAGTAATAGAATGGAGCAGGCAGAAGAAAGGATCTCTGACATTGAAGACAAAGCTTTTGAACACTCCCAAATGCTCAAAGATGAAGAGAAGTGCAGAGCAAAAATGGATCATTCCCCGAGAGAGTTGTGGGACCACTCCAAAAAAGCAAACATTCGCCATACTGGAATTCCTGAAGGAGATAAGAATGATCCAAAAAGCACAGATGCTCTACTCCAAGAGATAATAGAAGAAAACTTCCCAAACATGGCAAGAGACACTAAAATACAGATAGCAGACAGTTTCAGAACCCCAGTATGACTCAATCCAAATAAAGCATCCCTGAGACACATTGCAATTAACTTCACCAAAGTTAATATTAAGGAAAAAATCCTGCAAGCAGCCAGACATAAGAAAACCATAACCTACAAGGAGAAGAATATTAGAATGACTGCACATCTCTCTGCTGAAACTTTTCAAGCCAGAAGAGGATGGTCATCAACCTTTAATCTCCTAAAGCAAAACAACTTTCAACCCAGGATTCTGTATCCAGATAAACTGAGTTTCATTTAAGATGGAGAAGTCAAATACTTTAATGACATTCACACATTGAAGAAATTTGCTATAACTAAACTAGTTCTACAGGATATTCTCAGACCCATCCTCCACAATGACCAGCACCAAAGTAAACTCACTCAGAAATTTTTGACCATAACCCAACTTCCACAGTGGTGAAAGGATTAAAAATGTCCACTGATCTTTTGAAAAACTTGACACTCAAAATACTATCAGGCTTATCAATACTATCAATTAATGTGAATGGCTTAAATTGTCCGCTAACAGGCACAGGTTGGTAAACTGGATACAAAATCTCAGGCCAGATATCTGATGCATGCAAGAATCTCATCTTATCTTAAAGGACAAACATAGACTCAGAATGAAAGGATAGACATCTATAATCCAGGCAAATGGAAACCAGAAAAAAAGCAGGGGTTGCAATTTTACTTACAGATACATGAGCCTTCATATCAACAAAAGTTAGGAAAGACAAGTATGGTCATTTCATATTTGTTAAGGGAAACACTCAACATGATGAGATATCACTTATTGAAATTTATGCGCCCACCAGAATGCTCCTCAATTTATAAGGGAGACCATAACATATATGAACAATTTGATATCTTCCAGCACCATAAGAGTCAGAGATTTTAACACGCCTTAGCAATGTTGGATAGATCCTCCAATAAGAAACTAAGCAAAGAAATTTTGGACTTAAACTTCACCATAAAACAATGAAATTTAACAGACATCTACAGAACATTTCATCCTAACAAAACTGAATACACATTCTTCTCATCAGCCCATGGAACATCCTCCAAAATTGATCAAATCTTAGGTCACAATTCTAACCTCAGCAAATTTAAAAGAATAAATATTATTCCTTGTATTTTCTTGGACCATCATGGAATACAAGTTGAACTCAGTAACAACAGGAATCTGCATAGTCATACAAAATCATGGAAATTAAATAACCTCAGGCTGAATGATAGCTGGGTCATAGATGAGATTGAGAAGGAAATTAACAAATTTTTATAACAAAACAATAATGAAGACACGAATTACCAGAACTTCTGGGATATTGCAAAGGCAGTCCTAAGAGGGAAATTTATAGTGTTGCAAATTTATAGCATCCTCCAGAGAATGGAAAGAGAGGAAGTCAACAACTTAATGGGACATCTCAAACAACTGGAAAAGGAAGAACATTCCAACCCCAAACCCAGCAGAAGAAAAGAAATAATCAAAATTAGAGGAGAATTAAATGAAATCAAAAACAAAGAATAATTCAAAAGAACAATGAATCAAAAAGTAGTTTTTTTGAAAATTTTAACAAAATTGATAAATCTTTGGCTAGCCTAACCAGAAATAGAAAATTAAAATCCCTAATTTCATCAATCAGAAATGACAAAGGCACTCTCTCTCTTCTCTCTCTCTCTCTCTCTTTTTCTCTCCTCCTTGGTGCTGCTCCACAGCAACCCTCACCAATAAAGACCTTTCCTATAAGCCTTGGAGGGGAAAAAAAAAAGAAATGACAAAGGCAATATAACAACAGACACCTCAGAAATTAAAAGAATTCTTAATGAATACTGCAAAAAACCTCTATTCTCAGAAATATGAAAATCTGAAAGAAATTGACCAAAACTTAGAAGCACGCCACCTTCGTAGACTTAGCCAGAAAGAATTGGAAATGCTCGGCTCGGTGCCTGTGGCTCAACAGGCTAAGGCACCAGTCACGTACACCTGAGCTGGCGGGTTCGAATCCAGCCCAGGGCTCGCCAAACAACAATGATGGCTTCAACCAAAAAATGGCCAGGCATTGTGGCGGGTGCCTGCAGTCCCAGCTACTTGGGAGGCGGAGGCAAGAGACTCACTTGAGCCCAGGAATTGGAGGTTGCTGTGAGCTGTGATGCCACAGCACCCTATCCAGGGGGACAGCTTGAGGCACTGTCTCAAAAAAAAAAAAAAAAAAAAAAAAAAGAATTGGAAATGCTAAACAGACCTATATCAAGTACTAAAATAGCATCAACTATACAAAATCTCCCAGAAAAAGAAGAGTCTGGGACCAGATGGCTTCACATCAGAATTCTACTAAACCTTTAAAGAGGAACTAGTACCTATATTACCTAACCTTTTCAAAGCATAGAAAAAGAAGAAATATTTCCCAACACATTTTATAAAGCAAATATCACCCTAATCCCCAAATCAGGAAAAGACCCAACAAGAAAATTATAGACCAATATCTTTAATGAATATAGATGCAAAAACATTCAATAAGACCCTAGCAAACAGAATCCAGCAACACATCAAACAAATTATACCCCATGACCAGGTTGGTTTTATCCCAGGGTCTCAAGGATGGTTCAATATATGTAAATCTATAAATATAATACACCACATAAACACAATAAAAAGCAAAGACCATATGATTCTCTCAATTGATGCAGAAAAAGCTTTCAATAATATCCAGCATCCTTATATGATAAGAACACTTAAGAAAATATGTATTGAAGAGACATTTCTTAAACTGATAGAGGCTATCTACAGCAAACCCACAGCCAATATCATATTGAATGGACTTAAAGTGAAATAATTTCCACTCATATCAGGAACCAGGCAAGGTTGCCCATTGTTTCCACTGCTTTTTAACATAATAATGGAAGTCTTAGCCATCACAAACAGGCAAGAGAAGGCGATCAAGGGTATCCAAATAGGATCAGAGGAGATCAAACTTTTACTCTTCGCAGATGACATGATTGTACATCTGGAAAACACCAGGGACTCAACTACAAAACTCTTAGAAGTGATCATGAAATACAGCAGTGTCTCAGGTTACAAAATCAACACTCATAAATCCATAGCCTTTATATATACCAACAATAGTCAAGCCGAAAAAACAGTCAAGGACTCTATTCCTTTTACAGTAGTGCCAAAGAAGACGAAATATTTGGGAGTTTACCTAACAAAGGATGTGAAAGATCTCTATAAAGAGAACTATGAAACTCTAAGAAAAGAAATAGTAGAAGATGTTAACAAATGGAAAAACATACCATGCTCATGACTAGGAAGAATCAACATTGTTAAAACGTCCATACTATATGAAGCAATATACAACTTTAATGCAATCCCTATTAAAGCAACACTGTCATATTTTAAAGATCTTGAAATAATAATACTTCTTTTTATATGGAATCAGAAAAAAAACCTCAATTAGCCAAAACATTACTCAGAAATAAAAACAAATCAGGAGGAATCACGCTACCAGACCTCAGACCATACTATAAATTGATAGTGATCAAAAAAAGCATGGTACTGACACAAAAACAGAGAGGTAGATGTATGGAACAGAATAGAGAACCAAGAGATGAACCCAGCTACTTATCGTTATTTGATCTTCGATAAGTCTATCAAAAGCTTATCAAAGTGGGGGAAAAAACTCCCTATTTAACAAATGGTGCTGGGTGAACTGGCTGGCAACCTGTAGAAGAATAAACTGGACCCACACCTTTCACATTAAGAAAAATTGATTCTCAGCTCGGCGCCTGTGGCACAATGGACTAAGGCACCAGCCACGTACACCTGAGCTGGCGGGTTCGAATCCAGCCTGGGCCCGCCAAACAACAATGATGGCTGCAACCAAAACATGGCCGGGCGTTGTGGCAGGTGCCTGTAGTCCCAGCTACTTGGGAGGCAGAGGCAAGAGACTCACTTGAGCCCAGGAATTGGAGGTTGCTGTGAGCTGAGATGCCACGGCACTCTATCTAGGGTGACAGCTTGAGGCTCTGTCTCAAAAAAAAAAAGTCTGCTGGGCCAGGTAAAGTGGCTCATGCCTGTAATCCTAGCACTCTGGGAGGCTGACGAGGGAGGATCCCTTGAGCTTAGAAGTTCGGGACCAGCCTAAGCAAGAGTGAGTCCCTGTCTCTACTAAAAATAGAAAAACTAGCCAGGTGTTGTGGCGGGAGCCTGTAGTCCAAGCTACTCTGGAGGCTGAAGCAGGAGGATGGCATGAGCCCAGGAGTCTGAGGTTGTTGTGAACTATGATGACACCATTGCCCTCTAGCCTGGGCAACAGAGTGAGACTCTTGCCTCAAAATAAAGTTTTAAAAAGATGTCTGCAGTCCAAGTTGTTCAGGGAAAATTGCCAGTGCCAGGCTTATGTGAAAGAACAGGATTCCCCCATCCACCTGACTCCAAAGAGTGGGGGTCTTAGATCAAATGGAAGTGAGACTTGGTGAGAACTTTTCCTGTAAGAAGTCGCCACTCTTAGCAAGGAAAGGGCTGGGCTTCCATCTCAGTGCCCCTGCAGGATTTGACATTCCCTCCCCAGCCTGATGGAGGGAAAACCAGAGAGAGCTGACCTCCAGTCAAGGAGCTGGGGCTCTGGCAGCAGGATAAAATCTCCAAGAAATTTCTGCAGGAGAACATGAGAGGGAGGAATGAGATCAGAAGCGGCGACTGTGCCCCCCCGTGGAATCCACGTCTCCTGCTCACTGGGGAAAGCAATCCATCTGCCTTGATTGGGGAACAAAATTAGGATAAGGCAGGAACTTGAGCTTGGCGGCATGAAAAGTAGCACATAGGTACATCAAATGTTCCCGCAACCTCCCTACTCTGTGATAGAACCAGGCCCACAAACACAACCCCATTCGGCCCCAGTACGGGACCACCTCCTCCCAACAAAACGATAGTCTGAACTGACCCATGAGCTGGACCTGACACTCCAGAGTCTCTCTCAATTCACAGATATTGAGAAATGGAAATTCCCACTTGGAGTGTGACCCCCTCACCCCTTCTCAGCTTTAGACTATTTACAACCTCAGCTTCTGGGAGCCACAACCTGGGCTGTGACCTAGCGCTATCAACAGGTACAGAAGGGAAAGTTCCTGTATGCATGGGAGGGGCTGGCTAATGCTGCCACCTACATACAGAAACTTGTCTGTTTACACCCCCTCTGCCAAGATCCCAAAGCCTATGTTAGGGAATCCACTCTCGGCTGCACAAATGCAGATGTGCTGTGTACTCTGACATTTGAAGGAATCTTTTTGGATGGCGGGAGGGTGGGTCCTGCTCCAGCCTGAAGGAGGCTGACCACTCATGCCACCAGCCACTTCCCATCTGCCAGTCTGCCCTCTGCTCCAACTGAAGCCCCTCAAAGGAACCAGAGGAATTTTGCAAAATGCAGATTGGATCACCTCCTCCAAAACCCTCTGTGCCTTCCCCTGCTTTGGGATAAAGACCAGCATCCTCACCATGGCCTGCCCTTGTCACAATACTGCTCTCCTTTTCTGAACTTCAGCAACTCTGTCAAGCATCTAACCACGTCCCTCTGGCCACGGGGCCTTTGCACAGGCTGTTGTCTGTATCTAAAATATTCTACTGTCTCCTGCCCTTGCCCAGATTCTCCACTCCTACTTGAGACCTCAGTGCATGAGTCCCCCTCCAGAGGAGCCCCAGACAGAACCAACATCTAGGCCAAGTTTCATTGTAAATACCTTTCCCGGAGTCACAATTTATCTTGTGGAACATTCATTTTCTTTTGTAGATATCCTTTTGCATGAGTATCAGCTTAATCTCTGTCTCTTCCATAGAACTGTAGGCTCCAGGAAAGTGGGTCCACGTGGCTTAGTTCACAACTGTATCCTCAGCAGGACCTGGCGGGTGGTGGATGCCCAACCTTGGATAGATGGGGAGGAGGTGGGAGAGTGGATGGATAGATGGATGGGTACGTGGAGTGAATCATTGATTTGGGTTGACTCTGCTTGATAAAATTGGTTATTTTTAACTACCAAAAGACTCTGCACACATGAAAATACAAAGCAAAAGGCTATGGAAGAGCGGGGAACGCCAGTGTGGAAGTAAAACCACCGTGGCAGGGATGGCGCCCAGCCAGTCACTCGTCCCCTGTCAGGACTTACTGTGCCCCGACAGGTACAGGTGCCCGGAGGTGGCCACCAGGGTTGTGGTGGGCTGGTGAGCAAGATGTACAGGAAACAGGAGAGGAGATGAGATAACAAAGTTAGGATTCAGTGTGATCAAGGAAGGGGAGGGGGGCTCAGGGTCCATGGGGACCTTCAGTGAGCTGAGACCTTGAAGTCACGCTCTAGATTTCTCTCGAGGGGAGCTGGGCAAGGAGGCTGGGTGGGGCAGAGAGGGTCGGGACACTGTCAACAGAGCATGCAGCAGTCCAGAGCATGCAAGAAGGCACAGCACCCCCGGGACTGTATACCAGGGGGATGTGGAAATAGCCGGGGCTGGAGAAAGCGAGGCAGAGGCCAGATCACAGAACGCCCCTTAGACTGTGTCAAGGCGTCTGCATTTTATCCTGACAGCCACTGCACATTGTTTGAGTGTTAGAACACTTGGCCAGAGACAGGAGGGATTTGATTTTTATTTCTGAATCTTGTCCATTAGCGTGTTTTTAATACTATTCCACCCATGCCTGGGAGTTTGTTCTTCCCTTGCCTCACCATGTGACTTGAGCAGATAACATGCCCCGTTGGCATCAGCTTGCTCCTCTGTTAAATGGGGACCAATGACCTGAGGTCCTGTGAGTAAGACGTAGTCCAGGCCCCTGGAGAGTGTGTAGCAAGTGCTGGCTGCCATTCACGTCTTCAGCAAATAGCGACTGAATACCTGTTATGTTGGGCACAGGTGCCGGGGACACCAAGTAAACAAGACAGGCCAAAACCCCTGCCCTCCCAGCAAGGGCACAGTACATCAGAGGACGTTCAGTGTCGTGTGAAGGACCAAGGAGAGAAAAGGGGAAGGGTGCTGAGTGAGGTGTAGAGGTTTCAATAGAGCCATCAGAAAGCTTTGCAGAGGTGATACTTGACCAAAGAAAGTAAGGTATGAATCAAACCGATGTCTGTTTTGTTTTCTCCCCAAGTCCTAGAACAGTGCTTAGGACAAAACAGGTGACTAGTAAATCCGTCACGAGACTAGGGAGCCGTGGAGAAGAGCACGGTCAAAAAAACAGTGTGTACAAAGGCCTCAAGGCATAACGACCACCGAAAAAGCAGCTGAATCAGAATGTACCCGAGCACTGGGTGCCGCCTCGTACATCAGAGGCTGGATGTGGGTCAATGGGTCCCACTCAGTTGGCCAAGCTCGAGCCTGGAGTAACGCTGGCTCATCCCGGCCAGACACGGCAGACGTCTCTGAGTGCTTGGCACCTGCCGATATTCCAGGTTCGCCCTGCTTTTTGTCTCCACAGAAGGGAAACTCTCCGCGGATAAGGCCTAGAAGCTGACCTCTCTTCTGCCTCTGGCGGGCTGACTTCTCCCCAGTGAGGGATAGCAGCATTCACATTCCATTCCCGTCTCAGACAAGCCACAGCAGACGGAAGTTGGCACGATGTGTTTTGCTGGTGATGGGATAGGCTGATGGCATATTGGAAATTCGCATTTAAAATCCGTCTCTCCTTACTGTAAAATGAGGTGGCATCTCCCAATCTGGGTAATGAACACCTAACTTATATCCAGGCCTTGGGCGGGAGCAGGGACCCAGGAAGCTTCAGGTAGGTTGGCCCATTAGGATGCAGGATGCACAGCACTCTCCCCCTCCCCCCAAAGTCATCTTATTTCTTAGCAAAATCATTACTGAGAATATTGAACTCCCTTACAGAGATGTATTTGCTCCCCTTATCTTCCCTCCATCTTTCTTGATTAAAAGCTATGTGTGATATTTGTAGTTATCAAACATCAATATTTGGCATGGATTTGTGAAATGGATATGGGGGATGGGGGAGAAGGGAGTCTGACCATTTCCGTAAAGGGTAAAACCTTGAGCAAACAAACTGCATTTCTTATTAGGGGCACGAAAGAGCAGGGACTCATTTCAGAAGGGACCGACCGGACGGCACCCTGGCAGGCTGTGTGCAATCAATGATCAGGGCTTAGAATGAAATTCTAGATTTCGTGGGGAAAGCCAGACACCTGAAGATAGGGACGGGGGGAGCAGACTGCCTGACAAACCAGACAGGTGGCAGAGCTGGCGGCCCTCCTCCCTGAAGAGCTAAGGCAAGTCTAGCGCTCAAACTGGGCAGAGTTGAAATTAATAATAATGATAATAGTTAAACCTCAAAGCCAGCTGATTCATCAACTCTATTTCACAGATGTGGAAAGTAAGGTACGGAGAGGTCAGGCCATTGGACCAGGCTTCCACAGTGAGTGGAGCCGGGCTCCCGAATGTCCGAATGTGCACGGGACCCTTGTCACACAGCTTCCAAAAATCATAACACACTGTGCTTGTTCAGGGACTGTGGCCATTCTGGCTCAGGCTCTCTGCCCTCTCTGACTATCTACCGGGCCTTGACAAAACCAGCTGGAGCCCAGCAAGCTCCTTCATGAATTGTAGATGATGAGATCACAGCTGCCCTCTGGGGATGTTGTGACAGTTCACACCACGTACACTCAGAGCGTTTTGCGTGCAGGTATTCATATTCCATTGCTGGTGGGAGTGATAATTTGTACAACCGTTTTGGGAAACTTTGGGGTCATGGCTACTTACTCAAACTAAACCCATGCCTATTCTATACCCAAACAAACATCCTCCTAGATAGAGTCCCAAGAGAAAGGAGGATAAATGTCCACCAGAAAATAGGTACAAGAGTCCACACAGCCCCAAACTGAAAACCACCCAAAAGACCATCAATGAGAAGGTGGGCAAGTCCGCTCTCAGTACAATCATACAGTGACATACTATTCAACCATTGAAAAGAATAACAGCATGCGTGCAACCACAGAAATGAATCTCCTAGGGAAGGGGGTGAGGGGAAGAAAGCAGGTAACATCTGTCCTGCATGGGTCCATTCATGAACACACCACACTTGGGGACATCAGAATAGCAGCTGGAGTTAACCAGGGAGAAGCATGAGGGGGCCGTTTTAGGTGCCCCAAATCAACACAGCTGACACTTTCCTCATCAAACACTGGGTACCACTGTGTGGTAGCCACCCCATCATAAAAGACATTCATTCCCAATCTGGAGCTCCAGGCTAAGACTGGAGACCTGTGAGTGTCACCACGTCTCCGTGGGGGTGCAACCATCCTCAGAGATTTGGGAAATCACTAAAGAGATTTTCTCTCTTATCTGGCAGAAGGCAGCAGAGAGGAACGGCGGGGATGCCCCCCTGCACTGGCTGTGCCTCAGGTCGAGAGGGCCACTTAGCACTTCACCCCGGCAAGCCCGGCTTCCTTTAATCAGAATCACGTGGCCGAACTCATGGGCGACATTTCGAAGGGAGAGAATTTAAGCCTCCATGTCTCACTGCCTCGAGTATCAGCTTTGTCCTCCTGCTCCTAATGCCGTTATCTCTTCCGCACACTTGGTTTTCTGCCGAGCAGATGCTCCGGAAAGGGACATTAGCAATGAGAAGCAGAGCATGCCCCGAAGCCCGGTGTCGAGCCGGTGACCCCTCTGCTCCGGAGGCCACTCGAGGGAGGAAAGAGAGAGAGAGAGAGAAATGGCTGACCGGGACCAATGTCCCCCCCGCTCCCTGCCCCGTCGCTCAGTCTCCTAAACCAGGGCCCAGAGAAGTCTCTGTAAAATGCAAATAGATCAAGACACTCACCAGCTTAAAATCCTTCAATAGCCACATACCAATCGCAGCAGAAACTGGACTCCTTGCCCACCATGGAGCTCCAGGGCGTGCCCTGTTCTCCCAGCAATCCCCAAGGTCCCATGACAAAGAGACTGAAGCTCCTACCCTTGCTTCTGACAGTCCCACCCCTGCTCCTGGGATCCCCCATTCCCCGTAACCTGTGTGACGGCTCCCCATTGTGCTTCAAGACCCTAGGAATCCCCTCTTCCATGAAGCCTTCCCTGACTACCTGCCAGAGCCACCCACAAATTTCATATTCTGACTCCACTAAGC
>CAUYRH010022737.1:0-37168 GCA_963574655.1 Perodicticus potto | reverse complement strand
GCCTCCCAAGTAGCTGGGACTACAGGCACCCGCCACAACACCCGGCCATTTTTTGGTTGCAGCCGTCATTGTTGTTTGGCGGGCCCAGGCTGGATTCGAACCCGCCAGCTCAGGTGTACATGGCTGGCGCCTTAGTTTGTTGAGCCACCGGCGCCGAGCCCTGTTTTGTTTTTTTAAGGGACAGAAATTTGCACTGTCCCCTGACTGGAGTGCAACAGTGTGATTGCAGCTCGCTGCTGCCTGGAACTCCTGGGCTCCAGTGATCTTCCTGCTTCAGCCTCTTGACTAGCTAGGATTACAGGTACATGCTACCGTGCCTGACTAATTTTCTTCCCCTTTCCTCCCCTCCCCTCCTCTCCCCTTCTTTTTTTTTGGTATAGAAGGCATCTTCTTATGTTGCCCAGGCTGATCTTGAACTCCTGGGCTCGAGTGATCCTCCTGTCTCAGCCTTCCTAGTAGCTGGGACTATAGGTTCTTGCCATCATGGCTGGCTATTTTTATTTTTTTCGTTTTTGTAGAGATAGGTTCTTACTGTCTTACCCAGGCTGGTCTTCACCCCCTGACCTCCAGCTATCCTCCAGTCTCTACCTCTCAAAATGCTGGAATTACAGGCATGATCTGTACCCAGCCTGATTTTTTAATAACATGATGGATGCTAATCAACTTGAGATCATCAACCTGTAACAATTGTATAAATAAATACCGATTGCAATCATATAGAATAGTAATTCTCAACTCTCTGGCAATTTTGCCCCCCGACACCCCAGGGGACATAAGATAATGCGTAGACATTTTTGCTTGTCACAACTGTTAGAAGAAGTAGAGGCAGGAAGCAGAGGGGGAGCATGCTACCAACCTCTAGTTGGTAGAGACTGGGGATGCTGCCAAGGAGCTTATAATACACAGGAAATGTTTTACCCAAAATGTCAGTACTGCTTAGGGATTGAGAAACCCTGCTGCAAAGGGTTCCTTAGGACAAAGTATCCAATAAATGTTAGTTAATATTTATATAATTATAAAACTATTTAAATTTTCAGATATAAATTTTTATATGATTTAATGTCTTCCTATACTTTTTTTTTACAGTTTTTGGCTGGAACTGGGTTTGAACCCGCCACCTCTGGCATATGGGGCTGGTGCCCTACTCCTTTGAGCCACAGGTGCCACCTCTTCCTATACTTTTGATAGTGTTTCTTTCTTTCTTTCTTTCTTTTTTTTTTTTTTTGAGACAGTCTTATTTTGTCTCTCTCAGTTGACTGCTGTGCATCATAGCTCACAGCAACCTCAAACTCTTGGGCTCAAGTGATCCTCTTGTTTCAGCCTCCCAAGTAGCTGGGACTACAGGTGTCTGCCACAATGCCCAGCTCTTTCTTTTTTAGAGATGGGGTCTCACTCTAGCTCAGGCTGGTCTTGAACTCCTGAGCTCAGATAATCCACCTACCTCAGCCTCCCAGAGTGTTGGGATTACAGGTGTAAGCCACTGCATCCAGCTGGATAGTGTTTCTTTTTGTGCTAATACAATACGATTTAGATTACTATTACTGAATAGTTTAATTCAGTTTTAATTAATCTCTTATTTTAATATTATTTTGGTTTGTGGAGATTACTATTCAAATAATTTTATCTACTTCCAAAACTAATAACTATGTAGTTATGCATCACTTAGTGACGGTGATATGTTCTGAGAAGTGTGTTTTTAGGCAGTTTCACCGTTGTGTGAACATCAAACCTGGATGACACAGCCTAGGGTCCAAACCTGTTCTTCGTGTTACTGCCCTGAATACTGTAGGCATTTGAGACAGAATTGTAAGAATGTGTTTTTTCAAAAGTATCTAAATGTAGAAAAGGTACAGTAAAATTATGCTATAAAAGATAAACATAGCACCTGTGTAGGGCACTTACCAGGAAGGGAGCTTGTAGGATTGAACTGCTCTGGGTGAGTCAGTGAGTAAATGTGAAGGTCTGCGACATTATTGTAGCTTAATAAATTCATCTTAGTTTACTGTAACTTTTTCACTTTAGAAACATACAATTTTTTTTTTTTTACTCTCTGAAATAACACTTAACTTAAAACACAAACACTGTGAGACTTGGAAAAGAGCCAAGGTAACTGAAGATTTTGTACCATCTTGAGGTCACAGAAAGAAAGGGGTCTTTGGGCTTTTCGTGGGGGTCTGGGGGCGACATGGATGAAGGAGGAAAGCATGGCCAACAAAGGCTGTGAAGCTGCCTCCTTATGTAGATGAAATCTCTCAGGTAATCCTCCAGCAGCCCCCAGAAAGAGTAGATGGTAGTCTGTGGTAGTGTGTCTCAGACCTATAGTCTCCTTTTCTTGCAGATCATTGTTTTTGAATCTTTCTTTTATCTCATAGCACACTTGAACCTATATTCAAAAAAAGAATGCACTTACTGTGCTTTCACAGCACGCCTAAGATCCTCTTACTGCACACCATTGTGCTGAGGCACACAGGTTGAAAATCACTGCTATAAGTTAATCTTTCCTAGATCTGGATTAAGGGGATTCAGAGTCAGAGAAAGCTTGTTTGCATCTGCTGTTTACTTCACATCACTAATGTCTATTTCTTGTACAGAGCAATCTTCCCTGCAGTAGGCAGACATACAGGGCAGTTATTGTGTTTGCAGCCCCTTTAAGATAGTCATCTCAAAATATGCAGAGAAGTATGTTTTGGTTTAAAGTTTTTTTGTTTTGTTTTGTTTGAGACAGAGTCTCACTCCATCACCCAGGGGATTTATATTTTTATTGTCACAAGGAATGTGATTTTTTTTTTTTTACCATTGTGTTTTCCATATTCCTTATTTAATGTGTGATTCTAGCAACTTCTTTTTATTTATATATTTTTTACAGTTTTTTATTAATATAAGGAAGAAGCCAAGGGGAAAGGAGTGATGACTGATTGCTCAGAGAAGGTGTCCCAGGGCAATAGGTCTTGGGGAGATCAACCCGGTCTAGGTTCTCCAGCTCTCAGCTTTACCAGCTCAGAAACTCCATTTTATCAGCACACATAGAGATAAGAAGGCTCAAGGAATATGAATTATACCAACCAGAATCTAACCAGTCTAAGCCAAGTGCCCACAGTCAGGAGAACAAGTGGCAGCAAACCAGGAGCTTATTTAAAGCAATGCTCTTTCCTGTGGGAAAGTCCAATGGGCAGTCAAATCATTATCAGTCCATTTTGTGAGTTTGAAATCACAGTAATGGGAATGAACTGAGTGACCTCAGAAGAGGATTTCATGCAATGTTGACAGCTGGATGGACCCTGGGATGACTATGTAGATGCCAAGAAGACCAGCAGCTGGAAGGACAAGAGCGCCTCTTCCCCTCCTGTCACTCTTCCTGCAACCAGGTCACAGTACAAAGCTTGCAGTTAGTTCTTTTTAGCGTTCTTGGCCTCACACATGGAAGAAGCATGGGTTACTCAGATGGTTGAATTTGTGGGTTTTGTTTCCTTGGTTGACTCTTTCTTCCTTGTAATATTCAGAGAGTGACCGCTCATGACTTTCTCCCAAGGATCTGGGAACAGCTCATTGCCTCCTGAAGTTTCTGCAGGAGAGCAGTGGAGTAATGGGGCCAGGGCCTTAGGAGAAAAGCCAGAGCTTTTCCTCTCTTCCCATCCTGATACCTTATTGTAGCCCAGAGTGTAGTTATCAGATGAATGGCCTGAGGAATAGAAGTCATCATACTCCTGTAGGTTGGTTCTTTTTTTGTGGGTGATGTTGATTTTCTTTTTATACAACTCTTTTCTTTTGAGACAGAGCCTCAAGCTGTTGCCCTGGGTAGAGTGCTGTGGTGTCACAGCTCATAGCAATCTCCAATTCTTGGGCTCAAGCGATTCTCTTGCCTCTGCCTCCCAAGTAGATGGGACTACAGGCGCCTGCCACAATGCCTGACTAACTTTTGGTTGTAGCCGTCATTGTTTTTTGGCAGACCCAAGCTGGATTTGAACCCGCCAACACAGGTGTATGTGGCTGACGCCTTAGCCACTTGAGCCACAGGTGCCAAGCCTTCATACAACTCTTAAATCAGTGATCTAAAGCCTAGTGATTTCTTAAACTCACCTTCCTCCATTTTTTCTGGTCAGAACATTCTTGCCATGTTAGTCATCCTGTTGTGTGGCTTTAAAATGACCAAATTTAGGGAACCAGAGCTGAGATACCCTGGGAAATTACAGTCCACAGCACTGTCTGGTTTTTAACCTTGTTCAGATTGTGGATGATGGGGGCACCACCCCATTTCTACATCCATCTCTCTCAGGAAAGCTCCCAGACATGCTCTGCCACCCCCAGGTCCCCTGGGAGGAGTTGGAGAGGCTCATTCCTCACTCAGTTCGCTCTTATTACCTCTTTGACAGTAACACAGCCGCCACCAGCCACCTGACAGACCTGCACAGTGTGGCTAGGTTAAAGGTGGGGCGGAAACTTCTTCTTCTTTTTTTTTTTTTTTGAGACAGTCTTACTCTTGGTAGAGTGCTATGGCTTCACAGTTCACAGCAACCTCAAACTCTTGGGGGTTATGGTGAGCACCTGTAGTCCCAGCTACTTGGGAGACTGAGGCAAGAGAATTGCTTAAGCCCAGGAGTTAGAGGTTGCTGTGAGCTGTGATGCCACAGAACTCTAGTCGGGGTGACAGCTTGAGACTCTTGTCTTAAAAAAAAAAATTTTAAAACCCAGTATTTGATTAGGTGGTATAATAAAAAATGAATTTTATTTAGAATAAATTATATTTCTTTTTTTTTCCTCTGTACTCAGCACCTTTTAAATTATTAAAGAACATCTTTTTTTTTTTTTTTGATGCAGAGACTCAGTTTTTTTCCCTGGTTAGAGTGCTAAAGCACCATCATAGCTCACAGCAACCACAAACTCTTGGGCTCATTTGATCCTCCTGCCTCAGTCTCCCAAGTAGTTAGACCTACTTGGCTGATTTTTGTATTTTTAGTATAGACAGGGTCTCAGAATGCCCAGGCTGGTCTCAAACTCCTGAGCTCCAGCACATCCTCCCGTCTTGGCTTCCCCTAATGCTCAGATTATAGACTTGAGCCACCATGCCCAACCTAAAGAGCATCTTTTTTAAAACTCAAAATAGAAGCTTCACAGTCTCTTAAGAGCAATACATTTAATACATTCACAAGATTTCAAATGAAAAACATAAATTATTCATGTTACAGGTTTTTGGTCTTCTCTGGACAACAGAAAAAAAAATGGTACTTGTGCTGCATGTTTTAACAAGAAGAATGTGAAATCTCACTTTGACAAAGGCAGGTTAAAAAAAATAAAACCAACTTGGAACTACTCCAGTATCATTAAACTTCCTTAAGTGCAAACCAATGGTGGGGCTTAGGGAGATGTGAAAACAAACTGCCCCCTCCCCACTTTCATTTTATGTTTGACTGTTTTAAATTCCCTGCTCTCCTCTACTCTGGGACTCATGCTGCTGTCTTCCCTTTTCAACACATGAAACTCTACAGTTTTTCTCTACCTAAAATTTCAACAAAAACTGTAAATATTTACAGACGTATCACTGAATAGTAACAACTACAACATGCCAACAACAACAGCAACAAAAAGCCAACTTATTATACGAATGTTGAAAGAGGGGGCTAGGATTAGGTGAAATTTATTTTTGCTTTCATCCTTTCATTCACTCATTTATGCATGTGTATTTCTTCTTTAAAATTAGTTGAAATTTAAAGGGTAGTGGGAAAACAGAGAACACATGTCATTCACTTCACTTTAGTTTTAGCACACAGGCATTGTGCCCAAATGTTAGGACAAGGAATTAAAAACTCCAAGAAATGCCCCAAACATTAATTATAAATGGATGACTATACTATTGAAGGGCATACGATAGCATGGAAAATACTTAAGTTATAAACTTAAAAGAAAAAATTTTTATATATATATATATATATATATATCAGTGTATACCTTAAAAGAATAATACCTCCAGGTTGCATGAAGCCTAGTCAGGTCTGAGAATTAGAACAAATTTTATTTCTAATTTTCTAGGAAAGGGCCTCTGGGAGGACTATTTCATAGAATCTTAGTTTTTCAGTTTTTTTTTTTTTTTTTTGAGACAGAGTCTCACTGTGTCACCCCTAGTAGAGTGCTATGGCGTCACAGCTCACAGCAACCTCAAACTCTTGGTCTTAAGCAATTCTCTTGCCTCTGTCTACCAAGTAGCTGGGACTACAGGCCCCTGCCACAATGCCCAGCTATTTTTTTTGTTGTTGTTGAGTTGTCATTGTTGTTTAGCTGGCCCAGGCTGGGTTCAAACCTGCCACTCTTAGTGTATGTGGCTGGGTCCACAACCACTGTGCTATGGGCGCTGAGCCATTTTCAGAATATTTGATCAATATTTTGTGGTGAAGGTACTTAGTATTTTCTAGAAATTTTAAAATATGGTTGGAGGGTTAGGGGTAATAACCTTTAAAATCATTGCTGGATTTGCATGCATGCACCACCATGCCCAGCTAGTTTTCTTACTTTTTAGTAGAGATGGGGTCTCGCTCTTGCTCAGACTGGTCTTAAACTCCTGAGCTCAGACAGTCTACCTGCCTGGGCCTTCCAGAGTGCTAGGATTACATGCGTGAACCACCACCCCTGGCCATTCCTCATTACTTCTGAGTAGACTTTTAGAGAAGTTTGATTTATTTCTCTGTCATCATCAGGTATCTCTTCAGAGCAATGATACAGCATTGCTATGGTACATATGGAACTTGAAGCTTGGTTTTGGTCTTGTCATTCCCTTACTTAAAACCCAGGGTTTCTCATTACCTCCAGATAAATTCTGTTTAGAATATCTATTACTGCAGGATCTTTAGTAATATAGTCATAACCCACTTCACTTAGCTATCTTCTCTCATTTCCCTTGAAGTATTCCAGACAGAATGAGCTACTTTTCTTTTTTCTTTTTTTTTGAGACAGAGCCTTAAGCTGTCACCCTGGATAGAGTGCTGTGGTATCACAGCTCACAGCAACCTCCAACTCCTGGGCTCAAGCGAGTCTCTTGTCTCTGCCTCCCAAGTAGCTGGGACTACAGGCGCCCGCCACAACGCCCGGCCATTTTTTGGTTGCAGCCGTCATTGTTGTTTGGCGGGTCCGGGCTGGATTCAAACCCGCCAGCTCAGGTGTACATGGCTGGCACCTTAGTCCATTGAGCCACAGGCACTGAGCTGGAGCTACTTTACTTCATTGCAGTTTAATGCCCAGTGACTGTGTTTGTGTTCTGATTTTTTAAAAGTCTTTTTCCCCTGCCAGCACTTTCTTACCCTTCAATTCTCAGCAGAAATACCACTTCCTTCATGTTGCTGTTTCCTGGATAGCTGAAATGATTTCCCTGATCCTTGGACTCTTACAGCTATATCTTTGTCTTTTGTGACATTTGTTTCTTTTGTTTACATCATTAGATATTTATATGTAAGTTTTATCATAGTTTAAGGGTCTGTGGCAGTAGTGCTTTATTTTCATCTTTGTGCCCCTTAACAGAGGGCATAGTGCCCTCACACATAGAAGTACTCTGAGAAAAATGTTAATGACTGAATGAAGATACCATATGGTTGCTTTTTTTCCGTTATCGTTAGTGTTCACGTTACAAGGTGTCGGACATCTGCCTTGAAAGAACATTCTAAAACTATGAACATTTATCTTGCATTCAAACATTTCTAATGCTAAGGTGACCCGTTGTCATTAACCAGATGAGGCAGTATGCCTTGTGAGTAACAGGATTCCGTTTCATTTGTTTTTGGACAGGAGAATCAGATGAGAGGGAACAGTCAAAATTAGAAGTGAAAGTTTGGGACCCAAATAGCCCACTTACGGATCGACAGATTGACCAGTTTTTAGTTGTAGCACGGTGAGTATATCTATTGAGTCAAGAAATATCTTTTCTTTGTATAAAAGAATTTATAGGTATTTGTACATTCCTTTCTTTGTATTCTGCTTTCCCACCATTGCTTGTATTATTCTTTTTCTAGTTATGTGAGAAAGCTTAATATATATCATACCACTTTCTAAATAATATGGTTTACTATCATTAATTTCTGTTCTAAGTGAAAATAGGTTTATTAATTTTGTTGATAAAGAAAATGGAAGAAATTTAATTTCTGAAATCTCATATATTTAATGGAAGCAGTCCTCTCCTTTTAGACGTGGATTATTCAGGTATCAGTAAGTAATAGGGAGTCCTAATAGTTGCCATACATACCTAGGGAAAATGGGAAATTATAGCCAAATGTACCTTTATTTACCAAATACTCTTTTTCTTTTTCCTTTTTTTTTTTTGGCAGCGTCTCCTTTGTCACCCTCAGTAGAGTGCGGTGGCGTCATAGCTCACAGCAACCTCTATTTCTTGGACTTAACCAATTCTCTTGCCTCAGCCTCCCAAGTAGTTGGGACAGATGCCCTCCACAACCCTGGCTATTTTTGTTGTTGTAGTTGTCATTGTTTGTCAGGTCCAGGCTGGGTTCGAGCAGGCCAGTGCTCTAGCCACTGAGCTATAGGCAGCGAGCCTACAAAATATTCTTATAAAACTTTATAAAATATTTCTCTACATGTTGCTATATAAATATAAAGTATATACAATAAAATATAACATATAAGTTTGTTTATTTTTTATATTTGTGGCAACCTTTGGGACACCTTGTTTATGCTGCTGAAATCTCTCTCACCATGTCCATGTGTGAGAAAGGCCTGCTGCTAAGCGCAGAGCTTTCCTTTGCTATCTTTTGGCTTGGCTGCCTGGCTGCCTTCCTGCTTTCCTCTTCTTCTTTTCTGAGAAAGTGAATGGGGCATAATTTTATTTTTATTTTTTCAATGTAATAGTAAATGATACTCATGGGGAAAGTGACCACAAAACAGAAAGTAATTGAAATTACCATAGCATTGTATTAGTAGAAAAATTGAAAAAGACCTAAGGTCTTCATTTAATAGAGTATTTACTTTATACCAATTAAATGAATGAATTAGAACTATATGTAGTAAGGAGATAATTTGAAAGATAATATTTTGAGAGTAGGCTCGGCACCGTAGCACAGTGGTTACGGTGCCAGCCACATTTACGAAGGCTGGTGGGTTTGAACCCAGCCCAGGCCAGCTAAACAACAATGACAATTGCAACAACAACAACAGCAAAATAGCTTGTGCCAGGCACCTGAAGTCCCAGCTATTTGGGAGGCTAAGATAAGAGAATTGCTTAAGCCCAAGAGTTGGAGGTTGCTGTGAGCAGTGACCACGGCACTCTACCGAGGGTGACATAGTGAGACTCTGTCTCCAAAAATATATACATATATGGGCGGTGCCTGTGGTTCATCGAGTAGGGCGCTGGCCCCATATACCAAAGGTGGTAGGTTCAAACCCGGCCTCAGCCGAACTTCAAAACAGAAAAATAGCCGGGGGTTATGGCAGGCGCCTGTAGTCCCAGCTACTTGGGAGGTTGAAGCAAGAGAATCGCCCAGGAGTTGGAGGTTGCTGTGAGCTCTGTGAGGCCCCTGTGTGAGGCCCCGCCCTCTTTCTCGAGGGCAATCAAGTGAGACTCTCTACAAAAAAAAAATATATATATATGTATATATACATGTGTGTGTATATATATATATATATACACACACATACACACACACATACATACATACATATATATTTTTTGAGGGTATATACAGTATGATAATTTGTGTTTACAGAGCAGTTATTTATGAAAAATTCTACAATGCACAAAACAATGCTTTATTTCATTATTGGATTTTTTAAAAATACATTAATGGATATACAGATATATAGGGGACTTTAACCAAATTTGCATATTTCTTTTTGGTAAAATGCAGTAGATCTGGACATTATATACACGGGCCTTCAGTATATTACTCTCTGATTTTCTTTTCTTTTTTTCCCTTTTCTTTCTTTCTTTTTTTTTTTAAGACAGAGTCTCACTCTGTTTCCCCAGATTAGAGTGCCATGGCATCAGCTTAGCTCACAGCAACCTCAAATTCTTGCGTTCAAGCTATCCTCTTGCCTCAGCTTCCCGAATAGCTGGGTCTACAGGAGCACACCACAATGCCAGGGTAATTTTTTCTTTTTCTTGTTTTTTTTTTGAGGCAGAGTCTTACACTGCCAACCTGCGATTGAGTACTGTGGTGTTGTACCTCACAGCAATCTCAAACTTTTGGTTTAAGCAAGCCTCATGCCTCAGCTTCCAAAGTAGCTGTGACTACAGGCGTCTGCCACAACGCTCAGCTAATTTTCTATTTTTAGTAGAGACAGGGTCTTGCTCTTGCTCAGGCTTGCGTTGAACTCCTGAGCTCAAGCAATCTGCCTGCCTCAGCCTCCCAGAGTGCTAGGATTGCAGGTGTGAGCCACCACACCTGGTCTTAATTTTTTCTAATTTTAGGAATTAGGGGGTAGGTGCCTCACTCTTGCTTAGACTGGTCTTTAGCTCCTGAGCTCAAGGGATCCTCCACTATGATTTCCCAGAGTGCTAAGATTATAGGCGTGAGCCACCTTTACTGGCTGATTCTCTGATTTTCTCTTGGATTCTTTTCATAATACAAAGGAAAAAATAGTCTTAGCTTCTTCTTTTTTTTTTTTTTTGAGACAGAGCCCCAAGCTGTCACCCTGGAGAGAGTGTCGTGGCATCATAGCTCACAGCAACCTCCAATTCCTGGGCTCAAGTGAGTCTCTTGCCTCCGCCTCCCAAGTAGCTGGGACTACAGGCGCCCGCCACAGCGCCCGGCCATTTTTTGGTTGCAGCTGTCATTGTTGTTTGGCGGGCGCAGGCTGGATTCGAACCCGCCAGCTCAGGTGTACGTGGCTGGTGCCTTAGCCCGTTGAGCCACAGGCACTGAGCCGTCTTAGCTTATTCTTACATAGCACTCTTCATACAGCCAGTCACTCTGAATTGTCATACTTTAAGTGGGTGGCCAGACACTGGGACTCTAGAGCCCTCACTCAGCAAGCACTAAGCAATTGGATGCATATATCTGATGTACCTTATTGGGGAGGGGCCATTCACTTGAGTAGAGGAGACTGAAGATTGAGGAGTGAAATGAATTGTTGGAACTCCTGACTTAGATGCCCCAGATGGGTTTTTTGAATTGTGGATTATTTAGGAGACATTTCTGTTTTCAAGTCTGATTTGCATTTTACTTTTTCTTTTCCTTGATTTTGAAAGGCTGTATGTTTTCTTTTCCCTTGAAACCAACATGAGGGATACCAAGGAATTGGTCCCAGGTATATTTCTATTTTCAGTATTTGCTTTAAAAAACCTTCTAAAAACATATTACATATTAAGGCCATAGTCAAGTGCTGCTGACTATCCTGCAGAATGGCTAAAAAAGACAGTGCTGCGTATTGGTGAAGATGTGGAGCAACTAGCAGACTCATACCATGCTGGTGTGAGTGTAAATTGGTACGGCTTCTTTGGAAAATGATTTGCTATCCCAGCCTGACATACATTCCTTAAGTTTCACTCCTAAATTTATACCTGGCAGAAATGTATACACCATTGGGTCCAGATGTATGTATACAAATGGCATTCGTGGCACTGTTCATAGTAGCCCCAAACTAGAAGCAACATGCAGTGTCAGTCAACAGTAGATGTAAGGATGGGGAATCATATGAAAGAATGCTCCATAGCAGGTTAGATGAATGAACACAGCTGTGTTCACCAACATGGATGAATATACAAGCATCATTTTGAACAGAGGAAACTGATCCTAAAGAAAGAGTATCTAGGGGCGGCACCTGTGGCTCATCGAGTAGGGCGCCGGCCCCATATACTGAAGGTGGCGGGTTCAAACCCGGCCTTGGCCAAACTGCCAAAAAAAAAAAAAAAATTATAGCCAGGCGTTGTGGCGGGCGCCTGTAGTCCCAGCTACTCAGGAGGCTGAGGCAAGAGAATCACCTAAGCCCGGGAGTTGGAGGTTGCTGTGAGCTGTGTGACGCCGCGGCACTCTACTGAGGATGATAAAGTGAGACTCTGTCTCTACAAAAAAAAAAAAAAAGAAAGTAAGTGTGTCTATACTGTGATCCTATTTGAGCACAACTGATCTGTGGTGGTAGAATCCAGGATGGCCTCTCCCTTTGGGAAGGAGCATGAGGAGCCTCCTGAGATGCTGGTCATGTTCTTTCTTGGCTTGGATGTTGGTGACATGGATGTGTTCACTTTGTTATAACTAAATCACTATACATTGTATACTTTCCTGCACGTGTGTTACATTTTCATTGAAATGCTTTTAAAAATGTCTTCCTTAGCCAATGTATAAAATACGAGCAGTAAGCAGTGAATCTTACCTTCATTTTTTGCTGTACCTCTTGGGTTAGGGATCCTTACATAGAGGAAGGCCTTCTAAATCATGAGATGAAAATCAGCATTGTGGTAATCTTTTTAAAATGGGATTTTAGTAGAAATCTATTTTGTTTTGAATCATCACATGAAGGGTAGTTAATGATATTTCATGGAAAAATGTTGCCGAGATTTCATAATTTGGGCTAGAACTTGCTAAGACAAACTGTAGCTGACTGACTTTTTATTTTTTGAGCCAATTTGGATACAAATGGTTTATTCCATGGCATTTTATATTAGATCTGCCTTTTCCTTCTTTTTGCCTACATGAGCTATTTTTTTCTTGATTTAATTACAAGGACCAATTTGTGGTAGACTGACTTGTCAATTATTAAATCTCTGGAAAGAAAATACTTTTTATTTGATATTTGATTCCCAGTCATACAACAGCTTGTTTTGCTTTTTCTTTTATAGTTTTTCACTCCTTACGCAAATATATTTTTTAATATAAAAAAATAACAGGCTTAATTTTTTCTTATTGTGTTTGTGGTTTATTCAGTGCTGTTGGAACATTCGCCAGAGCCCTGGACTGCAGCAGTTCTGTGAGGCAGCCTAGTTTGCATATGAGTGCTGCTGCCGCTTCCCGGGACATCACATTGGTAAGACACTCTTTGGAATTTGGGGATTATTTATCCTTGTGCTACTTTCTACTTATTAAGGCGTAGTAGCAATACTGTAGACATGGGATCTTTCTTGCTATTAGCTCTACTGACTGCTAGATTTGGCCAACTGGGTTCCTGAGTCACTTTTCTGTTTGTGCGCTAAGAGAAGAACCATTGTACCTTGGGGCAGGCAAAACGATATTTTGTGGAGGACATGATTTACCATACTGGTTGATTTATTTTTAATCTTTTCTTTTCTTTTTTTTAAAGATAGAATCTCACTCTGTTGCCCAGGTTAGAGTTGCCATGGTGTTAGGCTAGCTCACAGTAACCTCAAAGTCCTGGGTTCAAGCAATCCACCTGCCTCAGCCTCTCAAGTAGGTGGGACTACAGGCCCCACCATGACACCTGACTAATTTTTCTATTTTTAATAGAGATGGGGTGTTGCTCTTACTTAGGCTGGTCTCAAATTCCTGAGATCAAGCAACCCTCCTGTCTCTGCTTCCCAGGATATAAGGATTACAGGTGTAAGCCACTGTGCTCAGCTCCACAGATGCTTGTGCTAGCAAAATCCATATCTTCTACCTTGTGGTGTTGCTTTCAGGGGGTAGTGAGGACTGTGTTTGCTTATCTGTGGTGGTGGGTATTATGAAAAGTATGCACAGTGGGGCGGCTCCTGTGGCTCATCAAGTAGGGCGCCGGCCCCATATACCGAGGGTAACAGGTTCAAACCTGGCCCCGGCCGAACTGCATCAAAAATTAGCCGGGCGCTGTGGCAGGCACCTGTAGTCCCAGCTACTTGGGAGGCTGAGGCAAGAGAATCGCTTAAGCCCAAGAGCTGGAGGTTGCTGTGAGCTGTGACTCCACGGCACTCTACTGAGAGCGATAGAGTGAGACTCTGTCTCTACAAAAAAAAAAGTATGTACAGACCTGCCTTCCCTTCCTTCCATCAACTTTTTGCTAGTGCTGTGTATTCGGTGTCTGGCCCAGATCAACTCTTCTTTCAGTGTGCAGCAGAGAAAGAAAAAGGTTGGGCACTCTGCAAATTAACTCTGTCCCGTGAGTAATGGAAAATTTATGTATTATGTCTTTGCATGTTCATGGTGAAACAGTCAGTCTGGCACAGTACTGTCATCTACTGTCATGCAACCCATATCTTGTTAATAGTATTACACTTTCCCACTAGTGGAGATTTTAGTATTACAGTTAGCTAAGGGCACCAAAGCAGCTCTAAAGCAGTCAGGGGCCACTTTGAGTGGTGGTTTTAAGACAAGAAAGTGCCGAGGCACCCAAGGAAATGCATAACACTCCTCCCCCACACCTCTGGATACCTGCTTAATTTATTTTGTAATGATGTTACTGAACACTCAAGGCTAGCACAGTGTTTCTTATATGTGGTGGGAAACCTGCACTTTTCCCTCACCAGCCTGGGGAACATGGCATGACCTTTTCTCTACAGAAAATGAAGAAATTAGGCCAGGCACGGTGGTTCACACCTGTAACCCAGCACTCTGGGAGGCCAAGGCAAGTGGATCGCTTGAGCTCAGGAGTTCAAGACCAGCCCGAGCAAGAGTGAGACCCCATCTCTACTAAAAATAGAAAAACTGAGGCAAGAGGATCAGTTGAGCCCAAGAGTTGGAGGTTGCTGTGAGCTATGATGATGCCATGGCAGTCAACGAAGGGTCAGACTCTGTCTCAAAAAAAAAAATTAAGAACTTAGCTGGTCATTGTGATATGTATCTGTATTCCCAGCTACTTGGGAGGCTGAGGCAAGAGGATGACTTGAGCTCAGGAGTTTGAAGAAGAGTTTGTGATGATGTGATTGCATTCTAACCCAGGTGACAGAGCAGGGCTTTGCCTCAAATGAGTATTTTACTAGAGCAGCAAGAGGATAGATCTGTAGATGTCATGTTTATAAGAACTTCCAGAACTCAGTGGAATCTAATTAACTACCTACTTGTATAATATGTTTTTTCATTTTTTTTTTTTTTTTTTTTTTGCAGTTTTTGGCTGGGGTCAGGTTTGAACCTACCACCTCCAGCACATGGGGCCAGCCCCCTACTCATTGAGCCACAGGCGCCACTCTTTTTTTATTTTTTTATTTTCAAGATAGAGTGTCACTTTGTCACCCTTGGTAGAGTGCCATGACATCATAGAAATTTCAAATTCTTGGGCTCAAGTGATTCTTATGCCTCAGCCTCCCAAGTAATTGGGACTATAAGCACCTGCCACAATGCCTGGGTATTTTTAGGATTGGGGTCTTGCTCTAGCTCAGGCTGGTCTCAACCTTCTGAGCTTAAGCAATCCACCTGCCTCAGCCTTCCAGAGTAAGTTTTTCCTTCTTAAAAAGATTTTTTTTCTAATTCTAATACTCATGTATGCTTATTATGGAAAACTGAAAAATAGTTACAGCAATAGTGTCCTTCCCACCCAAGCTTTATTCTCAATATCCAGAGCAGAATGTTCTTAATATTTCATTGTTTCTACGTAGTGGTTTTGGTACACTGTAAACAATAGCAAATTACAGAATAGTATAGAAGATAATGTAATAATATTCCACATAACGCCACCTAAAGAAAATGTTAATATTTTAGTTCTTCAGATTTAAATACTTTCCAACCATTAAAGCTAATGTTAAGTCACTAATATTCTCTGTAGAGTTCTAATCTTCTTCACCTCTGCCTCCTGTCCAGAGACAGCCACTATAACAGTAAGTCTAGTCTGTGTTTTTATAGTTCTGTTATGTATTTATGTATCCAGAAACAACATAAACATTGTTTTAAATATGCTTAACTTTACTCTGTAGCATTTGCCATTTGCCTGTTACTGAGATCTAGCCATGTTAATAAGTACCCCTAGGCTCGGGGCCTGTAGCTTAGTGGCTAGGGTGCTGGCCACATACGCCAGGGATGGTGGGTTTAAACCCAGCCCCAGCCTGCCAAACAACAATGACAATAACAACATTGACAACAAATAGCCGGGCATTGTGGTGAGTGCCTGTAGTCCTAGCTACTTGGGAGGCTGAGGTAAGAAGTGCTTAAATCCAAGAGTTTGAGGTTGCTGTGAGCTGTGATGCCATGGCACTCTACCAAGGGTGACATGGTTAGTGAGACTCTGTCTCAAAATAATAATAATAATAAGAAGAAGAAGTACCCCTAGTTCATTCATTTCAACTGTTTTGTAGTATTTGTAATACTCTTGCACATTAACACCACATTATTTGTATATTCTGTAACCAGTGAACATCTGCAGTGCTTTAAACAGTTTTCTTTCACTAGTACACATAACACTGCATTGGAAATTCCAACATATGTCCCTTTGTGAGCATATGTGTGAGTTTTTTAGGGTATACCTGGAGTGGTAATAGTCATTCATAGGGTAGAGCTCATTTAGAATTAGACTACATGTAACCATATTTTTTGCACACCATAGTAGAAGTGTGTAGTCCCAGAAGCAGTTACTGAGGGTTCTCTTTTCTTCATCCATTTCTTTACATTATCTTCAACACTTGGTATTTTTAGACTTTTTAATGTTTGCCAGTCTGATGCTTTTTCATTTTAATTCATATTTTCCCAGTTACTTAGTGTGGTTAAGTATAAAGCATATTTTCATGTGTTTATTGCCTCTTCAAATTTTCTCTTCTTTGGATTTTAGATTGTCCTTGACTTGTATTATTATTTTCTTTTTCTTTTTATTATTTTCTTAAAAGAGTTTTCTTTTTTCTCTTTTTTTCTTCCTGGCTTAAAACAATAGAAATTTATTGTCTCATAGTTCTGGACACCCAAAGTCCAAATTCACAGTGTCAGCAGGACCTTGTTCCCACTGAAACTTCCCGGGGCAGATCTTCCCCTTGCTGCCTTTGGTGGTTTGCTGGTATCCTGAGTCCCTAGTGCTGCACAACTCTAGTCACTCTGTTTTACACGGTGTTTTCCCACATCCTAGTTTTTTCTAGTTAAATTTTATTCATATTTAAAATCTGAAAAGTGTCTATCTCGAATTTTGTGAGTAGAGTAAGGTAGGGATCCAATTTTTTTGTGTGTGGTTTTCTTTTTTTTTTTTTATTTTGCTTTTAATTTCAGTTGGCTTGCACTCTTCTTAGTTTCCTGGGTTTTTTTTTTCCCCATTGTCCTTCCTTGTAGTGATTCCTCGTGCCAGTTGCCTCCCAAGTAGCTGGGATTACAGGCGCCTGCCACAACGCCGGGTGGTGTTCTTTCCTGGTAGTAGAGACGGGGTCTTTTACTCTGGCTCACTCATGCTTATGCTGGTCTCGAACTCTGTGAGCACTGGAAATCCACCCGCCTCGGCCTCCCACAGCGCTGGGACTACAGGTGTGAGCCACCACGCCCAGCTGGGATCCAATTTTTATATGTGTAATTATTTCAATTCCTTATATTGAATCTGTTCTTCATGATTTGTAATACCCTACTAGCATGTTGTAAGGACCTTGATATATTAATACTAGGTCTGTTGTTGGGTTTTTAACCTGTTCTCCTCTGTATCGTTAATCTGTTTATTCCCCCTGTGAGCGCCATATTTTGATTGCTGATAAGACAAGTCTCATGAGAACTTTCTTTTTAACATAGTTGAGGTCATTTAAAACAAGTTTTATACCCTTTCCCCTGCAACGTTTTCCCTAACTATATAAGGAAAACATTTCTAGGAAGCTGGAAAGTTTTTTTGCAATATTAGGTGATCTTCCTTTGTTTAGATCAGTGGTTCTGTGGGTTGCAGCATTAGATAAACTGTTTAGACAAACTTGTTATTTAACCAGTCCCTTTAACACTGTTCTTAAGAAATAATGCTTCTCAGATTGAAATTCTGGACTTGGTCCTTGTTGTAGTAGCAGATTCTCTCTAAACTGTCTGAGGAGTGAGAGTGGACAAGCTTGTCCTGATACGGTACAGAGCTTTTGTATCAACTCAGGATCTCTCATGCAGCTAGGCTGACTTCCGAAGGTGGGTTTGTGGGTGGAGAGCGCACACACACACTGGTTAGCTGCTGAAACAACTCTCTGCTTCCCACTGCTGGTGATTGTGTGAGACAGCAAGTGAATTTCATGTGGAAGAGGGGCGGACTTAAAGATTGGTTATTTCTTTTGTGAGTGAAGGCTATTTATACAAAAAGGATTTTAAAGAGAGTACCAATATACCCTAATTCATTTAAATACATTTTATGTGTTTTTTCTATAATACTTGGCTATTGTGCTGCTTCTAGGAAAAATTACCTCTATACCTTCTAGTGTTTTTATCTCTACTATTTGTTTCTAGTAGTGTTTAGTGATTTGGAAGTCACTTTTGTATTACATGTATTATTTTAAGTTATTTATTATTGTTAACTTTTTTTAAACAGAAGTTGTTTCAAAGACTTAAGAAATTATGCTTTGTCATGTTTGTGTAGCTGGCTTCAGAAATAGGATTGAAATCTACTCTTAATTTTTCCTGAGAAGCTGTCTCTCCTCTACCAGGTTACCACCCATTTGCTTCAGTCTTGTTAAAACAGCTTGGATTTAAATATCATAATTGTTGTCTTTCTTTGATTAGGTAGCGCTGAAGAAAATACTTTTGTCGGCAACATTTAGTTAGATGCCTTGGTTTCTTGTTCAAACTACTCCCAATTCAGCTTTACTTAGACCAGTGGTTCTCAACCTGTTGGTCATAACTCCTTTGGGGGGTTGAATGACCCTTTCACAGGGGTCGCCTAAATAAACTTGCATATCAGATATTTACATTACGATTCATGACAGTAGCAAAATTACAGTTATAAAGTAGCAACAAAAATAATTTTATGTCACCACAACATGAGCAACTGTATTAAAGGGTCGCAGCATTAGGAAGGTTGAGAACTGAGTCTAAGCTGACTTAGACTTTAAGATCCTGAGACATTTCTGTGAATATGAGTGGGTATGGCTAAAATCATTATTAATAATTTGAATATTCAAGTTTTGCGGATTATTTACCAAAAAGAACATATGAAAGGCTGACAGGTTGTTTTGTGCCATTAAGTGAAAATAGATTCACATTCGGTTGAATTTGACGAGTTGCGTTCTTACCTTTCCTTTAGTGTTTATGATCTTGTATTGATCACTTTAGTACCTTTCTCCTTAGGTGGCCAAACCATGGATCTGAAGCCCTCGTACTGCAGAGGACAGAGAGGGCAGGGTTGTGGAACTTTTGGAACCTCATAGCACTTCCTAGGTGATTTTCTTTGTGACTTTCCTGTGAGGCCTGCAGAAGGCTTTCACCACTCATAATCTGACACCTGTTTATCCAAGATAATGTATGCCACTTATCAAATCACTAGTAATATTTTGGAAGCAAGTAGCCCATTGCTAACACTGGCATCTTTTTGAAATTTGTTATGAATAAAGCCAAATGGTGAATTTCCAACACTGCTAATCTAACATGTATAAGTTTCATAATTGTTCAAAACATTGAAGCCATGAAAGCTTAATAGATTTCACCCTGTTTTATTAAAATGTAAAGTGTATTTTGCTTGGGTGTGGTGGCTCATGTCTATAATCCCAGCCCTTTGGGAGGCAGAGCTGGGAGGACTGCTTGAGGCCCAGAATTCAAGACCAGCCTGGGCAACATAGCAAGATATTGACCTTGTCCTTAACAAAAAAAGAAAGAAAGAAAGATAGAAAAGAAAAGTATGTTTTGAACAGTATGCAAAGAAAAAAGTCAATTTACAATACTTAGATTGATTCTCCCCTCTCTTCCATGGGAACACAATTCCTCAGAACAGTGGAAATCCTGAATTGGTTAGTAAGTGGAAGTATGTGGAAATTCTAGCCTGTGATTCCCTATCTGGTGTTGTTGGCCAGAATAAGATCTGCACTCTTCTGGCTTGTAAAGCAGGGTCATGAGCATTATTAGGGAGTTCTTGCTGGAAAAAAGCCTCAAATATAGGTACTGGCTTTTCGCTTTTGCCTACACTCAGAGGACTAAATAATTGGGGGAGGGGGTAAGAATAAAAGAAAAGGAGATTTTTGAGTTGTTTGTGGCCTTAGACATCTTCAAGGATAGATTATTTTACAGGTAATGAGCCCAAGGCACAGAAGGTAAAGTAATTATATGAGGACTAATGTTTAATTAGTGACAGAATCAGGACTAGAAACCTAGGTTTCCTGATGCCAAGTCTGATTCTGAGAAAGGTCAGACTGTGTTGATTTGGTAGGGAGGAAACTGCATCCTGCAACACCTCTCATTTCTGTATTAGATCCCATTTTGCTGTCTCCCACCTTATATCTTAGTGGCTTTTAATTGCATGTAGGTGAAATCCCAGATTTCTGTAGTCAGCAAGACCATGGAGTTTTAAGTGGCCTCCGTCTGTGAATGAGCCCGTTGCCCATACACTCTTCTCTGTGCCCTCTTGACTCCAGCCAGGCTCACCTTCCTTTGGCTCACAGTCTGTGTCCCACCACAGGACTTCTGCAGGTTTATTAGCTCCCTTTGCCCAGGTCTTCTCATGGCCCCACATAGTTAATTCTGACTTTTTTTCCTTCAAATCTTGGCTAATCCATCAGTTTAGGGCAGGTTACTTTGTGATGTGTTTATGTAGAGAGCCAGGTATATAATTAAACATTCATTTTGTGATTATACTAATGTCTTTCTCTCCCCTTTTCGCTCTCTACTTAGCAGCTTGTTACATGCATTAGTATAGTAACTCCATATCTGTTTTTCTTCATCATTGAATCTCCAGCACCAACCACAGTACCTCACATAACACACACACACACACACAAACAAAACACACTTGCTAAATATCTGGAAATGAATAAATTAGTTTCTGTCTCTGGGACATAGGTTCTTATTGTAGTACAAGAGTTCTCATGACCCACAGGAACTGTATTAAAGTGCCATGGCATTAGGAAGGTTGAGAACCACTGTAATGTAGTAGGTCTTTGGAGTATTTTTTTTCTATTCCTTTGTTTTAATATTCTAATACATTTCTTTTTTTCTTTTTCTATTCTTTTCTTTTTTTTTTTTTTTTTTTAGACAGAGCCTCAAGCTGTCACCCTGGATAGAGTGCTATGTCATCACAGCTCACAGCAACCTCCATTTCCTGAGCTCAAGCGAGTCTCCTGCCCCCGCCTCCCAAGTAGTTGGGACTAAAGGCGCTTGCCACAATGCCTTGCCATTTTTTGGTTGCAGCCGTCCTTGTTTGGCGGCCCGGGCTGGATTTGAACCCGCCAGCTCAGGTGTACATGGCTGACGCCTTAGCCCGTTGAGCCACAAGCGCCAAGCCAACATTCTAATACATTTCATCATCAAGATTGAAGTCTATTTGAATTCTAATTTCATTGTCTCACCACAACTGTACACACATATTTGGAACACTGTGAACTGTAGAAAGATTTAAACATATGATACACTCTTTAAAAGAGAGAGAGACAGAGTCTGGCAGGGTCTGGCTGTGTTGCCCAGGCTAGACCTTAACTCCTAGTCTCAAGTGATCCTTCCAAGTAGGTGAGACTACAGGTATATGCCACTGTGCCCAGCTATGATGCATTGTTTTTTGTTTTTGTTGTTTTGTTTGTTTTTTGTTTATTTGTTGAGACAGAGTCTTTAAGCTGTTGCCCTGAGTAGAGTACTGTGGCATCACAGCTCACAGCAACCTTAGACTCTTGGGCTTAAGTGATTCTCTTGCATCAGCCTCCCATGTAGCTGGAACTACAGGCACCTGCCACAATGCCCAGTTATTTTTTTTGTTGTAGTTGTCATTGTTTTAGCAGGTCCGGACTGGGCTCCAACCTCCCAGCCCCCATGTATGTGGCAGGCACCCTACCCACTGAGTTATGGGCACTACCTGATGAATTGTTTTTTGAATGTAGTAAAATATACTTAATATAAAATTTACTATTTTAGCCATTTTGTTTTGTTTTGTTTTGTTTTTTTCAGTTCTTAGGGTTTTGGTTTTTTTTTTTGAGACAGAGCCTCAAGCTGTCACCCTGGATAGGGTGCCGTGGCATCACAGCTCACAGCAACCTCCATTTCCTGGGCTCAAGCGATTCTCTTTCCTCTGCCTCCCAAGTAGTTGGGACTACAGGCACCCGCCACAACGCCCGGCCATTTTTTGGTTGCAGCCGTCATTGTTGTTTGGCGGGCCCAGGCTGGATTCGAACCCACCAGCTCAGGTGTACATGGCTGGCGCCTTAGCCCAATGAGCCATAGGCGCCGAGCCAGTTCTTAGGGTTTTCATGAATGTATTCGCTCATGTTTCTCCCATCCTAATTAAGACATGAAGCATTTAAATTTTGCTCACATGAACAGCCACTAATGGGAGTTTTCCCTGCTTTCTCTCAGAACTCACTCAGATGGAATTACACAGGATGTAGCCTTGTGAGCCTTTCTCTTGTACCACGTGTTTCTGAACTCCACTTGTCTGTATGGTGTCTGTCTACTGCTAGGATTCTCGAGTGGGAATCGTTATATGTAACCTTTTACATCTAGGTTCTCTCCCTACGTTGCAGAAGTTTACAGCCAAACACATCAGAAGGGAAGCAGGGGGCACTGACCTGGGATTCTACAATGGGATACAGGCAGTAAATGTTGGCGTCTTGACAGCAGCCAAAATGGACTATTCTATTGCCAAGGAAGACATCTGCAGGGGCCTTAACACTGGGGTAATGGTTGAGTTTTTATGAGGGTGCCTGGGAATCTGCATAAACACGGGCTATCAGATAGTTGTCGCTGGGGGTTCTGGGTTGTGTGTCCCTATCTTCTTGGGAGGAACTGGTCTTAACTTGACCTCAGGCACCGGCTGCTATTGAGCTTGAGGTTGTTGCTGAAGGTCCTTGCATTTTGCTTTCTTGGGTTTTACTCTCTGGTTCTTGAACCAAACCTTTCGGAAGCTTCTCTGCGCCTGACATCTTCTGATCCAGATGCGCTCCTCTGATCAGACCTAGGGATGAGCATTTTAAAGTTTTTTAAGTAGCTTCACTCCTTAGTACAGTGATTCTCAACCTTTCTAATGCCGCAACCCTTTAAGACAGTCCAAAGGTGTTGTGACCCACAGGTTGAGAACCTGCTGCCTTAGTATATTAAGTAGATTCAGTCTACTTAATTTACCAGATTTAGTAAATTCACATTGTTACATAACTGTCACCACCATCCATCTCTGGATTTTTGTCTTCCCACATGGAAAACTCAATACCCATTAAACCCTAACTACCCATTTCCTATTTCCCCTTGGCGCCTAGTATCTGGCAAATATCTTTCTTCTTTCTTTCTCTGAGTTTGCCTGCTCTGCGTCATGTAAGTAGAACAAATGTCCTTTTGTCTGTGGCTTATTTTCACTTAGCATATCTTCAAGGTTTATTCATGTTGTACTTTGTGTCAGAATTTCCCTCCCTGTTAATGCCGAGTAATAGACCATTGTATGTATATACCATGTTTTATCTATCAGTGGACATTTGAATTGCTGCTATCTTTTGGCTATTGTGAATAATGCTGCTATGCACAAAGGGTGTACAAATGGATGTTTTTGATTCTTTAGTTTTCTTCCCTCTAGATTTTTAGCTTATATATGATTGATGTAGCTTTATGCAAGTTCCTTAACGTGCTGATGTCTGAATCTCCTCATCCACAGTGGGAATAGTAATAAAGCATACTTGATTTGCTTCAGGAGGGTTATGAATGGAAAAGGAGGAAGGACAGGAATAAAGGAAGAAACTCTGTGAGTTGCTGGTGCATGCAACCAAGGATACAAAACTTGGTGGGACTACAGTGGCTCCCCAGAACAGGGGCTGTTGGAGCATGCCTTGGGGCTCTTTCTTAGGCTCTTGGGTCCTGTGAGGGTCTAGAGCTCTCTGCCATCGGCAGCCCAGTTTGGCTGGAAAACAGTTGACTTATTCAGCAGTTTAGGTACCATATTAAGGTGTTGTTCACAAACATCGGGCTCCTTTGGCTTGTGTAGCCCCATGGAGGCCCTGTCATCACTGGAAGAGAAAGCAGGCAGCACCTGAGTCCTGAGCAAGACTGCTGGCACCCCCTTTCCAGCCTTGAGAAGGTCTGCTTCTGAGTTCCCACATGACATCAACTTGAGGATTGAATGAGATGAAACTATAAAGTGTATAGAGTAGTGTCTGCCGCAGTGTCATAGCTCAGTAAGTATTAGTTATTATTGTGGATGATGATGATGCATTTGTCTTTCAGCCCAGTCTCGATTGAGTTTCATTTACTTAGGATTTTATAGCTTTATTGATTGTCTGAAAGGAGTTTTATCTTGCCACATTTACTGTCATTTTAGCAGATTATCAAATTTGAATACGTTCATTAGGCTGTGATTAAGCATTTTAATATTATTACAAGGAAGTCACTATAATATTTAAAGTGGTTGAACAAAGGATGTTTCCTTTTAGATTATAATTTCCTTAAACCATGTAAACCATGCTATAATTTTTACAATACAATTTTTCCCATCAAGAATAACTTAGACAAAACAATTTATTTTCCAGATAAGAGAAAGTTAATTTAATCACAAATAATTTTAGGGCGGCACCTGTGGCTCATCGAGTAGGGCGCCGGCCCCATATACCCAAGGTGGCGGGTTCAAACCCGGCCTCGGCCAAATTGCAAAACAGAAAAATAGCCGGGCGTTGTTGCGGGTGCCTGTAGTCCCAGCTACTCGGGAGGCTGAGGCAAGAGAATCGCCTAAGCGAGCCCATGAATTGGAGGTTGCTGTGAGCTGTATGACGCCACGGCACTCTACTGAGGGTGATAAAGTGAGACTCTTATCTCTACAAAAAATAAAAATAAAAAAAATAAAATTTTATTCTTCAGATATGAACTCTTTGTAATCATGTACTTCATTTTTTTCACTTGTGAGTTTCAGGGCCTTGTGAGTACTGGGAATTTGAGAATAGTTTAGAAGCCACAGCAGAAATCTCTTGATTAACATTTGTGGTATCAACTTACATTAGAATTCTAGCCTTCAAAATTAACATAAAGTTGATGGGAATTCATATAACTTAAAGAAACTCAATCTTACAAAACCTATATGATTTATGGGTACCATTTATATTTCTAAGACTGTAAAACCAGAATAAGTACTAATGGACTAGCACTGCAGTAAAAAATACAAAACATGAAATTTTCTTTCCTGCTAAATGCATCATTAGGGCAATAATCTACATCAGGCACACTCGTTTTTGTCTGATGATCTATTACAGATGAGCGTAGAGACATTGTGAACTGTTGTAAAAGAATTGTGTGTGTGTGTGTTACAGTCTACTTATCCATCTTCCTTGAAATCAAAGCTTTAGTGAGTATCTTTTTTTTCTCTTTTTGGTAAGTACAGTCTGTTACTTAAGTTTGTCTCCTATGAATTTAATACTAATGTAGGAAAGAACATTAAAAGCACTGTAAATTTGAACTTGGAGGAGATCTGAACATTTTTTTTTGAGACAGAGCCTCAAGCTGTCCCCCTGAATAGAGTGCTGTGGCATCACAGCTCACAGCAACCTCCAACTCCTGGGCTCAAGCGATTCTCTTGCCTCTGCCTCCCAAGTAGCTGGCAGTACAGCCGCCCGCCACAACGCCCAGCTATTTTTTGGTTGCAGCGTCATTGTTGTTTGGTGGGCCTGGGCTGGATTCGAACCCGCCAGCTCAGGTGTATGTGACTGGTGCCTTAGCCGCTTGAGCCACAGGCACCAAGCCATGAAAAAAAATTTAACAACTTTATCTAGGTTTATTGGTGAAGAGATTTAGATTTGTAAGTGTGTATTAATGAAGGCTTGTGGTTATAATTTCTTAAAAATTATCTTTGTAATTTGAGGTACTACTAAAATGTACTAAGACTTCTTAAGTTCCCTTCATCCAGATTCCTCAGTTGTTACCAGTTTATCACATAATGCTTTTTTTCTCTTGAAAATTACAAGGCAAAATTATAACAAATTTAGCTTAAAAATCTAATTGGCTTCTATTTTAATTCTGTCTATAAAATAGAATAAGTATTCAGTGAACTGAGCAGAGGAAGTTGATCTTATAGACAGAAAAGGGATTGAAAAAAAGCAAGAACAAGGTGTAGATTTATTGTTTCAAACTTACTTTCCTTAGAGGGTTGAAAACCCGACCTTTTCTTTTAAGTTGTTGTGAATTTCCTTTTAATTTTGATTACAATTACTTAGCACTGAGCACAAATGACTGCATTCTCATCTGGTCTGTTGGGGCCTACTGTAGGACCTCAGTCGAAAATAATGTCACTTGGCTGAGTGCCACAGCTCATGCTTATAATCCTAATACGGTGGGAGGCCAAGGCAGGAGGATCCCTTGAGCGCAGGAGTTGGAGACCACTCTGAGCAAGATAAGACCCTGTTTTTACTAAAAATAGAAAAGTTACGTGGGTGTCATGGTGGGGCTGTAGTCTGGTGGGGCTGTAGTCCCAGCTACTTGGGAGGCTGAGGCAGGAGCATTGCTTGAGACCAGGAGTTAAGGTTCCTATGAGCTGGGCCGACTCCATGGTATTCTAGCCTGGGGCAATAAAGTGGGCTGGACTATAGTTTAAAAAAAAAACTATGCACAAATTCCTATGCACACTGCACATATCTTATTTTGAAGTAAAAAACAAAACGGGAACAAATAGAATTCACATCAACACATGTGGCCAGCGGGCTGTAGTTTGAGGACCCCTGCTAGAGCAGCTGCAAGTACAGACACCCACCATCACACCCAGCTGATTTTTCTATTTTTTGTGGTGTTATGGTTTGGCTCTTTCTCAGGCTGCTTTCAAACTAAAGGATCCTCCTGCTTTGCCCTGTAGAGTGCTAGGATTATAGGTGTGAGCCATTGTTCCTAGCTTTAAGAACCAGATTCTGATGGTGATTTTCATGCAGGAAGTTCATTAGGAAGTAGCCTTGGTATCAACACCTGTGCAAGAGAAGGGACGGAAGTAGGAAGGGTTAGTGGGAGAAGGTGGGCTATGATACTGTCTGAATGAATCAACTCTCAGTGGAGTCAATGCGGTACATAGAGAGTCGTCCTAAATCAAGATGAAAGGTCAGCCTTCAGACCCCTGCATCATTTGGTGCAGGCTGTCTGAGGAAGGGAATATGGACTTTGGGTGATATACCTTTGTTAAATTGAGATAACTCTATAGACAACCAACAGATGAGGACTATCTGCTCATAGCACTTTTGACCAATCATCAGGTGAATTAAGTTCATTATTCTCATAGAGAATAACACAATAGCCATTACATTGCCCCCAATTTTAGTGACTTATAACAACAAGCATCAATTTCTCATCCAAGGGTTGTCTAGGATTCTGCTGAACTAGTCTGGACTTATGTAGGTTGCCAACCTTATGTAGGTTGTTTATTTTTTATCCTCTCTGGACAAAAGTCAGAGTACAAGACAGCAAAGCCAGAATGTTCAAACACATGTGAAGGCTTGGTTATATCGTACACCTTAACATCCTATTAGCCAACTAAGTCAAATGGCCAAGCCCAGCATCACAGGGGTAGAACATTTTTCTGTGAAGGTCCAGAGGAGGGAGTGAATATTTGCCTAACAAGAGTCCCATCTTCTGTAAGTGTGATTCTGTTTAATGAACCAAAGATGAGAATTCCACTGCCAAGATTTCCTTGTCAGTCTTTCTCCTAAAATATTTCTATTTGTCATCTCCATCTGTTATGAATGAGATGAAATGTGACAACACCTTCACTGCTTTTTGGCAGAGAGAACAGCTTGTGCTGCTGGGTTCTTATGATTTTTAAAATTTAGATTTGAATGGATTTTGCAGTGTGTATCTGTATCTCTCTTGCAAAGATCTTTGCTCAGTATTTATCTGGAGGGAAGACTTTCAAGTTTTTTGTACTTAGTTTAAAAATTATTTTTCTTATTTTAAATTGAAATGTACATGTAGTAATGCGTATAGAGTGCCCTATACTTTGTACACAGCTTATAATTTTTTATATGTGTGTGATCTATGTAACTACAATCAGATCTACATGAAGAACATTCCCAGAAGCTCCAGAAGCTTCCCTTAGTTAATACTCCTCCTGAGGTAATCACTATTCTGATTCATCTCACAATTGATTAGTTGTTTCTTTTGCAGGGAGAATGGGAACCAAAAACCATCCTCACCCTTTCTCTGGGGGCGAAGGAAAGCTCCCCCAGAAAAGGAGGAAAATTGAAAAAGGTCACTGGGGGCCAAATATCAGGGTCCCGTTCCAGGAACAGTGTCTGCTAAGGCCTGTGGAACTGGCTGCGTTGGACTAACGAAATACGGAGTTAGAAACAACGGTAAAGAAAGAGACATGAGACACAGAGTAGAATTAAAAGTGGGAGCTCAGGGGTCCATTGCCCATTGTGGGATTCTGGCAGTGGCACTGAGAGTTTGCTCCACTCTGTTTTTTATTTAAGTCTATTTGCCCAGAGGGTAAGATGAGGGAGGGAACCAGGACGCCAACAGTTTCTCTGATTGAGCATATCAGCTCCTATAATTATTATTATTATTAACCTTAAGGGTAGCCTTGAGAAATTTGAAATCTGAGCCTTGTATTGGAGAGCCTCCCATTGAGGCTCATACACACAGATTTCTAGGGAGGTGTTAAACTCCGCTAATTCCCTGTGGAGTAAAACACCACTGGTGTTAATCTCCTCTGAGGACTTGGTAGGAGGGAGGAATTTTCCTCCTATCACCACCACGGAGGATCTTCCTCTGCAATCAGGGATGTAAGCTCTTCTGCCCATATCTCAGGACTCAAGCTACTCCCTTGATCTCTGCCCCAGGCAAATGCAAATCTCCACAATAGGTATCTGCTTTGCCTGTTTACTAGGCAGGAGATGACCCAGTTAATGTATTTTTCGAATCGTGTCATAGCCTCTTCTATGACCATTTTTCCTCAGAGTGCTTACAGACCCAGCAGGGGTGTTCGTAAGATACATCTCCAACAGGCTAGAATTTCAGAACAGGCAGTAAGCTTGCTAACGATGGCTAGCTTAAATGTAAACTAGCTGACTTTTCTTTGTTCCGACTCAGTTTACTTTTTAATTTTCATCTTATTCTGGGTTGCTTTCCTTTGTTAATAATGGGGTCTTCAGTCCCCATTCTTCCTGCATCTTTTATCAAACTTGTATGGAATTTCAAGTTTTTTATTATCTTACTCATAAATCATAAATCATTGGTTATACATCTGTGTCCTTTCTTAGCTTATTTCCCTTATTTAGCTACATTTTTAAATTGGATTTTGTCTCTTCAATTATAAAAACTATAATCCATTAATGGATTTTAAGTCTTCTATTAAAAGACTTAAAACCCATTAATGCTTTGAGTTGTTGGTATAATATCAGCTGAGAGAAATGGATTTAATTCCATAACTTTGGTTTTAGAGTACCTGTTAATTATAAAAATTATTTTTATCTCTTGAGGAATTTCAGTGCCATAGCTAATTTGCATAAATATTTTGTTTGTTTGTTTTGAGGAGACAGAGTATTGCTCTGTTGCCCTCGCTAGAGTGCAATGGCATGATCATAGCTCACTGCAAACTCAGACTTCTGGGCTCAAGCTGTCCTCCTGTCTAAGCCTCCCAAGTAGCTGCAATGAGAGATGCCTGCCACCACACTCAGCTAATTTTTCTGTTTTTAGTAGAGATGGGGTCTCGCTCTTTCTCAGGCTGGTCTCAAATTCTTGAGCACAGGCACGAGCCACTGCACATGCTATAATTTACAAAATTGTTAATTTTTAAATGCTATTTAATCTTTTAATTTTTTTATCCTAAATTTAGCAAACAAAAAAATGGCCGGGTGTTGTGACAGGCACCTGTAGTCCCAGCTATTCAGGAAGCTGAGGCAAGAGAATCACCTAGGCCTAGGAGTTGGAGGTTGCTGTGAGCTGTGATGCCACAGCACTCTACTGAAGGTGATAAAGTGAGTCTCTGTCTCTTAAAAAAAAAAAAAAAAACTGTTAATGGAAATAAGTTATTAGTTGAAGGGATTCCTAAGTGCTGTTGGTCTTTATTATCATTTTCATACATCACTTATTAAAAATCAAAAATTACAGTTGTCCTCCTTAACCACAGGGATATGTTCCAAGACCACTCAGTGAATGCCTGCAACTACAGATGGTACCAAACCCTTCATATACTATGTTTCTTCCTATATACCACTCAGACAGTGAATGTTATGAATTGGACACAATAAGAGATCAACAACAACAATAATTATAGAACAATGATAAAATTACCTTGTAATAAAAGTTATAGTATGGTGTCTCTCTCTGTCTATCTCAAAGTAGCTTATTGTACTTTATTCACCTGTTTGTAAACTGCAGTTGGCAATGAGTAACTGAAACCACAGAAAGCAAAATCAGGGACAAGAGTAGATTAATGCATTCAGAGATGATGTAAAAGTCTATAAAAGTATATACTGTAAGTCAAGCCACAAGGTTTGTCCAGTAGGTTAGCTGTAGAGATTAGCTAGTTCTGAAATTTGCAGAGTACAAGCAAAGAGTCACAATCATTTCTAACAATTTTGCAACCCTTGCTGGGGAAGAATGAGAAGAAAATCACTTGAAAGTTATTATCTGTGGTTATGACATATAACGGTAAAAGACTACAGATGGTCAGTGGCCTACACTATGATTATAACTAGGAAATTGACCATGAAATTTCTTTTTTTTTTTTTTTTTTTTGAGACAGAGCCTTAAGCTGTCACCCTGGATAGAGTGCTGTGGCATCGCAGCTCACAGCAACCTCCAATTCCTGGGCTCAAGCGAGTCTCTTGCCTCCTCCTCCCAAGTAGCTGGGACTACAGGCGCCCACCACAACGCCCGGCCATTTTTTGGTCACAGCCGTCATTGTTGTTTGGCAGGCCCGGGCTGGATTTGAACCCGCCAGCTCAGGTGTACGTTGCTGGCGCCTTAGCCCTTTGAGCCACAGGCGCCGAGCCGACCATGAAATTTCTTGCTTTATTTTGTAGAAGCCCATGGTTTATGTGTGATGTTAATCCTTGTTGAAGCAGTTTGGTACTGTCCCTAAACATATCTGTATGTTCTGAATACTACCTTGGGCTCTGTTAAAAAATGAATGTCTATGCCTTTACTTAATATCTCAGTTAATGTATCACAGTACATACATATTTTAAATGCATGCTTTTGCTGCTGATTTTTCTTTAATAAATATTAGCTGATATTTGAGCTTATTGTATGCCTTTGTACCAGTAGGGAATGTTCCACAGTCCCCTGGAAGACATTTAGGGATCACTTAAAAGTGAAAAATTCTTTTTATACAAATGAGTACAAAATGTTTTACTGTTTAAAGATCTTTCACATACATTCTCATTTGATCCTCACAGCAACCTGATGAGGTAGGCAGCACAGATATTCTTCTCATTTAGCAGAAGAGAAAAGTGAATCTCAGAGCAGTTAACTAATGTGCCCAATGTTCTGCAGTTAGTAAATAATTTGTATTAATGTCAGTCTTCAGCCTAAAAATTTAGCACCAGTTTTCTCTTGTACTTACCTTACCTGCTTCACAGAAATAATGAAGATAAAGTGAATTCAAGGCTAGACAAATACTTTGGTGTAAGTACAAGTTGTACTTAACAAGTAGAATTTTCCATGATATGTGGCTCATTCCCCTTCTCTCATCCCAGCTTGTGCATGAACCCAATTATATATTGCGTCTGTTCTATGCTCAGCTAAGTAAAGCAGGGAGAACAGTGTGATCCTGTTTGAGGTTATATAAATTGCAATCAGGGTTACTGCTATTACTCTGCCAATTGAAAAACAACACAGAAATGCCGGTGAGTGACTGGGATACAATAAAGCACAGGCCAAAACAAGGCCAGATTATCAGATAACATGTGGTTGCATAGGAGGAAAGTCTGGTGTCAGAATTCGAACTGGCACAAATGTACACATAGTTACCTAAGGCAAAGTAGTGGCAAAGACAAGTTATGTTCTGCATTATATAAACAAGAGCAGAAGATTCATGGTATCCCTACAAAAGCATCTTGTGTCACACAGATCTCTCCAGCTGCCTACAGGGGGTATAAATAACAGTGTCATCTTCATTTTAAAGAATGACTGGATAAATAGATTTTTTTTTTTATATATATAAGTTAAAAAAAAATGAACGATTATACCCGTGCTCACATCCTGAACTAGCAAAGTAGCCCATGCTAAACTTCCTTAGACAAAATAAAACCCATAATTCCCAATCAAACTAATAAACAGAGTGCCTTTTTAGGTAAGGAATTTGATGTTTGTGTTTGGCTATTTTCTTTTTTCCAGTTTACTTTGAATTTTTCTAGTTTAAGATCTAAAGAAGGTTATGTTGAGTTTTTATTGATGATTCTATTTGTTTAGAACAGTTAAAGTGTGATAGGTGAATGTTAAACATACTGAAAGAGTTCTATATCATCTGTTCAGAAAAAACATAACATAAAAGCTATTCACATTATACGAAACCATTTTCCATGTCTTTTCCACTGAAAAGAATCCTATTCAGCACACTTCTCTTGAGATAGTTCACAATGAGCAATCTTTGCTTTCAGTTTCTCATTTTCTTCTATAATAGTTTCAGATTTCTCTTTCTTTTCTGTGAATTCTAAGTGAAGCAGCTCTATTTCTGGGTTTTCTGGAGCAGGAGCTCCTAAGTGATTTTTTTAAAAAATCCAAACCACTACCAACACACACCGCAGTCCATGTGTCTAGAAGCCCAGACTTCTCCAGGTACCTCTGGACCTGCACATGCCTTGAGTTGACAGCTTTGTAATGGGTCATAGGGACCCCTGCAGTGGCTTAACTGGTGCCTGAGACCTTGACTGGTGGGCTTGGAGCAGCACTGTTCATGCCAAAAGCCAAATTCTTGAGAGATCTTTATTGTATAGAAGCAAAACTATCCCCATTTGTGATATTTTAAAAAAATAGGAGATATTTTGCGTAAAAGGTGTAAGACTTGATGTTCATGTATTATTAGAAAATCTGGCTGATGGGAGGGAAGACAGCAGAACTGGTTCTCAGTTGGCCAAGGACTCGATCACTTTGCCAATCAAATCTTCATGATCCTCATGGGCTTATCTGGGACAGGCAGAGCTGACAGTCCTCTTTTGCAGTTTTCCTGATGCACATTCAAGTGTACGTACATGTTACGAATGAATCTCCTTCTCTCCAGTAGAAAAAAAAAAAACAAAGGATTTCGAAAACTGCAGATGTCATGCAGTTTTGGAAACTAGTTTAATCATTGCTTTAATTGGATGAAATGCTTTTTAAATATGTTAGATAGAAAGTATTTGTATAAAAAGGTGATTATGTGTCCTGATTGATCTATCTTTTCTCCTTTTATTCTTTAGATCACTCTCCCTTAAAATGTATTAATATGCAAAGCCCACTCTGGCCTAGCTGTTCCAAGCAAAGCCTGGTCATTTGTTCTTTTCTTTTTTTTCTTTTATTGCCCTTGGTAGAGTGCTGTGGTGTCACAGCTCACAGCAATTTCCAACTGCTGGTCTTAAGCGATTCTCTTGCCTCAGCCTCCCAAGTAGCTGGAACTACAGGCACCTGCCAGAATGCCCAGCTTTTTGTTGCAATTTGGCTGGAGCCTGGCTCAAATTCACCACCCTTGGTTTAAGGGGCCGGCACCCTACCCACTGAGCCACAAGCTCCGCCCTGGTCATTTATTCTTGGCGTTCCACAATCTCAAACAAGTTAACCATAGTTAACATGGATATGTACGTTTGTTTTGTCCATTCAGTATGTGTATATAAATACTCTTTTGTCATAACCATCATACTCTTGTTTTCTCTCTTATTCTTAGTATATACTCTTCTCTTAATCCAACTTGAAAATAATTTTTGTCACTCTCTGATGCATAATCTGTTTTTTTCTGTTCTAGGATGGCTATGCCTACCTTGCACAATAGCCACAGTGACTTGAGTATTTTTGACCAAAGGGTGGTGAAATTTACTGGGTTGCCATTTTAATAATTTGAGGTCCTATAACAAATCTTCGTGATTAGGTTGTCGTAACAAATGGATGCATTTTAAAAAACACATACCTTAGCTGAGTCAGGAGGATACCTTGAGGCCAGGAGTTGGAAACTAGCCTTAGGAACATAGTGAGGCTTGTCTCTATAGAAAATGGAAAAATTGGCTCGGCGCCTGTGGCTCAATGGGCTAAGACGCCAGCCACGTACACCTGAGCTGGCAGGTTCGAATCCAGCGCGGGCCCGCCAAACAACAATGACAGCTGCAACCAAAAAATGGCCAGGCGTTGTGGCGGGCACCTCTAGTCCCAGCTACTTGGGAGGCGGAGGCAGGAGACTCGCTTGAGCCCAAGAATTGGAGGTTGCTGTGAGCTGTGATGCTACGGCACTCTATGCAGGGTGACAGCTTGAGGCTCTGTCTCAAAAAAAAGAAAGAAAATGGAAAAATTAGCCATATATGGGGGCATATACTTGTAGTCCCAGATAATAGGGAGGCTGAGGCAGGAACCTAGGAGTTTGAAGTTGCAGTGAGCTATGATGACACCACTGCACTCTAGCTTGGGGAACAGAGCAATACTCTGTCTTAAAAATAAAAATACATACCTTAAAAAGTACAAGTAAACATTTTCTTAAAGAAATAGCTGATATTCTAGATATTTAATAATCTGTTTAAATTTTTCTTGTTTTATTTAAAAAATACTACCTAAATATATTAAATGCATCATACATTTAGTATTTTTCTTCTAAAATAATCAAATAAATTTTCATTTCTGGATGATGTTTTATGTTCATTTTGTTTCATTTCTTTAGTTTCATGCTATGGATACATTGTATAGACACAGCTATGATTTGAGCAGTGCCATCAGTGTCTTAGTACCACTTGGAGGACCTGTTTTATGCAGAGATGAAATGGAAGAATGGTCAGCTTCTGAAGCTAGTTTATTTGAAGAGGCACTGGAGAAATATGGCAAAGACTTCAATGACATACGTCAAGACTTTGTAAGTAGAAAATTGTGAATAAAATAAAGTGTTGTTCAGAGTATATTTTACCTGTTTTAGATATCTGATAAATCCTACAGTTTTTATTTAGCAAGCCTATGACTTGGTAATTTCTGTCTGCTTACAAGAGAATGAAGGCTAGTCTGGTAAAGAGAGAAATTGTTAGTTGTTCTGGCAAGTAGTCCTTGTCTGAAACAACAACAACAAAGAATTCCCTAGGTTAATGGAGATATAACTGACAAATAAAAATTGCACATATTCATTCACTTTATGCAGTTTCCATCTTTGACTTTTATCCTGCTTATTTTTTTTATTATTTTAAAAAAACAATTTCCCTGGCTCGGACCCATAGCTCAACGTTTAGGGCGCCAGTACATACACCCACGCTGGCAGGTTCGATACCAGCCCCGGCCTGCTGAAAACAACAATGACAAACACACAAAAAAAATAGCCAGGCATTGTGGCGGGTGCCTATAGTCCCAGCTAGTTGGGAAGCTGAGGCAAGAGAATTGCTTAAGCCCAAGAGTTTGAGGTTGCTGTGAGCTGTAACGCCACGGCACTCTACCAAGGGCAACATAGGGAGATTCTGTCTCAAAAAAAAAAATTTCCCCAACATACTTGAGGTATAATTAATTAATAAAAATTGATATATTCAAGGTGTACAATATGATGATGTAAATATGCATTGTGAAATCATTACCACAATTAAATCAACACGTAGTCATTACCACACTTAGTTACCTAATGAGTGTATGTGTGTGGTGAGGACACCAGTTTTAAATACTAGGTAATCTTGTCTACTATATTTTGTACTTCCTTTTTTCTTTGTATCTGTGGGTTTGCTATCTTTAGTTACGCTTCTGGTCTCTTTGAAATGACAGAATTTCTGTTTGAGACGTTTATAAATAGCTTTCTATGGGAGTCATCTTTTATTTTTTAAGAGACAGAGTCTCACTTTATTGCCGTCGGTAGAGTGCAGTGGTATCACAGCTCACAGCAACCTTCAACTCCTGGGCTTAAGCGATTCTCTTGCCTCAGCCTCCCAAGTAGCTGGGACTACAAGTGCCTGCCACAACGCCTGGTACTCTGGAGGCTACTCGGGAGGCTGAGGCAAGAGAATCATGTAAGCCCCAAAATTGGAGGTTGCCATGAGCTGTGATGCCAACACTCTTTCTGTTATGTTACTGGGACCATCTGAAGCTAAAAAAAAAACAAAGAAAAAGAAAATGAGTATAGCAGTAATTACACTGTTAAATAGGGTTTTGTTTTTTACCTTCATGATCTATCAATTCTTATACATTTGTACGTAGGTTTGGCTTTTGTTCTACTCTAGCTTATTTGAATAGAAAACTTATTGAAACTTTTAAGTATTAGGGAATGTGAAAAAAAAACAACAACAGACTTTTAGACTGAGCCTCCAAGCAATGACTCTGAAAGTCACACTTTAGAATGGGCCAAGTAAGGATACGAGCTGTCGCCACTATGATTCAAAACCTACCTGCTAAATTGGGGCACTGCCATTCTACCTCTAGCTCCAAGATGCTCTGTCTCTGCCTTGATCTCTGCCAGCTGAGTACTTTTAGTACCAAATCTAGCTCTATTGCCAGTGTGTCTATGATGGAACCTAAATTATGTCCAATCATAATCAAAATCAAAGGGGTCTGAGAAATTGGATTTTATTTTACTTTATTATTTATTTATTTATTTATTTTGAGGTAGGGTCTCATCCCGTTGCCCAGGCTGGAGTGCAGTGGCATCATTATAACTCATTGCAGCCTCCAACTCCTGGGCTTAAGTGAATCCTTATGCCTCAGCCTCTCAAGTAGCTGGGACAATAGGCGTGCACCATTAGACTAATTTTTAAATTTGTTTGTGGAGATAGGGTCTTGCTTATTGCCCTAGGTGGTATTGAACTCGTAGGTTTAAGCAGTCCTCCCTCCTTGAGTTCCCAAAGTACTAAGACGAGTAGTACTTTGGGAAGCTTTGGGAAGCCACTAGTACTTAGTGAGCCACCAAGCCTAGCTGGAACGTGGATTTTAACTCTGCAGACTGCGTGCTGGAACGTGGGTAGGTTGCTCGTTAGGTTTGTTGAACTTTGGAAATTGGAATTGGCCACCAGTGTCATAAACTTAATGTAAACAAGATAGAATATCAAGATGTTTACTACTCAAAGGGTTTTGTAGTTTTTTGTAGTGCAGGGTATTTTTAAATTTATTATCCCTCTCTTTCCCCCTTTGTAAAAGTAATATAAATCTAGTAGATGACAAAATACACGTAATTATATTTTCTTTTT
>CAUYRH010022735.1:0-23646 GCA_963574655.1 Perodicticus potto | reverse complement strand
TCTCAAAAAAAAAAAAAAAAAAGACAGGTATGGTATAAGGAAAGGAACGAGAAAGAAAAGAAAGAAGGAAGGAAATGGAAACCACTGAAAATATTTAAGTGAGGACCCCCATACAAAATAAAAACAGTTTCTACTGCACAGATAGGCATTTTTTCAATCAGAAAACATTTTATTTGCAATAAACAAATTTGTTGGCAACAGTCACAAAACATTTCATATAACCTGCCAATAAACTTATTAAAGTTGTAACTCTGTCCTTTTAGGCAATTTGCGTGAAGGATTTACTCAGGACAGAAGCAATGCTACTTTAGAGACAGGTTTTTCTTATAATTAGCATCAGGCAACTAGAAATTCTGAACCAATGATTACTAAAATGTGGTGTCTTAAACCAGCAGCATAGCATCACCTGGGAACTTGCAATAAGGGCAGACTTTCACCCCCACCCCCCACAAGACCTACTGACTCAAACTCTGAGACTGGGGTCCAGCACTCTGTTCCAACAAGCCTTCCAGGTGACCCCATGCTCCCTCAAGCTTGAGAACTTCTACTGTAAAACTGTTCACTCCAGGTAAATCTCTGAAGATAATGATTATAGCCTCAACTGGTTCTTATACCCTCTCCATGAAAAGGGATGGGCTGGCTCGGCGCCTGTGGCTCAATGGGCTAAGGCGTCAGCCACGTACACCTGAGCTGGCGGGTTCGAATCCAGCCCGCAGGGCCCACCAAACAACAATGACAGCTGCAACCAAAAAATGGCCAGGCATTGGGCGGCGCCTGTGGCTCAGCGAGTAGGGTGCCGACCCCATATACCAAGGGTGGTGGGTTCAAACCCGGCCCCGGCGGAACTGCATCAAAAATTAGCCAGGCGTTGTGGCGGGCGCCTGTAGTCCCAGCTACTTGGGAGGCTGAGGCAAGAGAATCGCCTAAGCCCAAGAGCTGGAGGTTGCTGTGAGCTGTGACTCCACGGCACCCTCACCGAGGGCGATAGAGTGAGACTCTGTCTCTCCAAAAAAAAAAAAAAAGGGATGGGCTGTCATAACATGTATTTTTAGCCAATCCACATACGTTAGACACCTTTAATTTTAACCATTTTGGGCCCGTTTCTAATATTTATCATGCTATTTGACAAACAACAGATTCCAGCAATAAAATTACAATTTTCCAATTAATAAAATCTCAGAAATGGATCAATCTTGATGAAGGTATATGAAGTATAGAAGTGCTTATCATATTTTCCTCTGGAGCATTGGCTTCCTGATTAGAACGCTAGCCAAGCACATGTGCATTCCTAACTAGGATGTTAGAGGCACCTGTAACTTACAAATGTCCTATTGTATGTGCTGAAGCATTTTAAAGTAAATTGCAGATTTTATAAGAGAAGGGAAAAGAAAGAGTGAAGAGGGCGTGTGTGTGTGTGTGTAAAGGGAGAGCTGAGTACCTTTAATGGCTAAGAGAGAAATCAGTGGAGGGGCAAAATGAGAGGCTGAAGATAAAGTGAAGAGTGCAGAAAATGGTGAAGATTTAAAATTGCTGATATGAAAAATGGGGAGAGGGTATTGACCAGAGACATGGAATATTTTCAGGCATTGTTTCTACTAATTTCTGCTACTTTTTTCCTTAGTGAAGAGAAATTGATGAGTTTGTCTGAAATATATTTTTAGAACATGAATCTTAGAAAATTGTAATATTTAAAACCTAGGCAGCACACCTCTGTTCATTGTAGTACAGTTCCCATAGTTTATTAAATTATTCCTTCAACATGGTGGGTTTTGTCAAATAAAGCCAAAGAGTGCCATCTTGTGGTTCAGTGATGTATGTGAAAGCAGAGAAGTGGTTCTTAGTTTTATAACAAAATCATCATAGTAAATGAAATCTTAGGGCTGGAAAAACCTTAGATGCTTCCTGCTCATTATCCTATCGTAAAGTGAACATTCTTTATAATTTTGGTGTCTTTTAATTTAGAATATAATTTTACTGACAGTGATTACAGTTTGTGTGTGTGGCTGTGCCTGAAAAACAAAATAGTAGGTGGCCAACCATCCTTTCCATATAAGTATGTGGGGAAACTGCTTTTGGTTTTGTGACAGAAGCCCCAGGTTGAAGAACCTGTTTGTTGTGACTACCCTCTTTGATGCAGGTTTGGCTGGAGGCCTTTGCTCAAAGCAAGAATCTGATTCTTGTAGCTGAATGCCAGACTAGTTGTCACTGCTTACCAAGAAGTTTACTAATAAGGTATCTCATTTGTGCATTTTAGAAAAATGTTTTAGATTTTATGGAAAAGTATTAATTTTTCCCTCAATGATGTTTTAAAGCCAAAACCACTATGTTCTTTTTTTTGAGAGAGTCTTACTCTATTGCCCAGGCTAGACTGCTGTGGTGGCATAGCTCACAGCAAACTCAAACTCCTGTAATTCTCTTGCTCAAGTAATTCTCTTGCTTCAGCCTCCTGAGTAGCTGGGACTATAGGCACCTGCCACAACGCCTGGCTGGTTTTTCTGTTTTTAGTAAAGACAAGGTCTTACTCTTGCTCAAGCTGGTCTGGAACTCCTGAGATCAAGCATTCTACCCTGCGTGGCTTCCCAGAGTGCTTAGGATTACAGGTATGAACCATAGCATCCAGCAACCACTATGTTCTTTATGTTGGTTATTTAATAAACATAAACATTTACTGAACACTTGAATACTAAACTGTGCTGTGTGCTAGAGGGAAGGGTGAGAAAAAGATGAATGTGATAGAATCTCTGCCTTCAAAATATCTTACTTTCCATCAGAGAATGTAAATTGAACAGAAATAATGCTAGATTTTATAATATAAGGAAAGAAAGGAGAAAGAAGATAGGCTCAGGAAAGAAACACGTACACTTAAGATTATTTACTGGGGCTGGGCACAGTGGCCCACTCCTGTAATCCTAGCACTCTGGGAAGCTGAGGCAGGAGGATTGCTTGAGATCAGGAATTCAAGACCAGCCTGAAAAGGAGTGAGAACCCTCCCATCTCTACTAAAAATAGAAAAATTAGCCAGGCATGGTGGCAGGTGCCCATAGTCTCAGCTCCTCAGGAGGCTGAGACAAGAGGATCACTTGTACCTAGGAGTTTAACATTGCTGTGAGCTAGTCTGACACCATAGCACTCTAGCCTGGGCAGCAAATAAAAAATATGTTATTTATTGGAAGATTGTTGTTACAGAAAGGGCCATGGGTTTTTGGTTTTTTTTTTTTTTTTTCCTTGAGATAGTCTCACTGTCACCCTCAGTAGAGTACTGTGGCATCGTCACAGCTCACAACAACCTCAAACTCTTGGGCTCAAGAGATCCTCCTACCTGAATAGCTAGGACTACAGGTGCCTGCCACCTTATCCAATTAATTTTTCTATTTTTAGTAGAGACGGGGTCTTGCACTTGCTCAGGCTGGTCTTGAACTTCTGAGTTCAAGGAATCCACCAGCCTCAGCCTCCCAGAGTTAGGATTCTGGGCATGAGCTACTGCACTTGGCATAAAGGGCTTTGTTTAAATCTTGACTTTGGACAGAGTTAGGGATAAAGTGCTCCTTAGGGTTCAGGTGCTCAGGATGAGGGACAGTTGAAGTGGATAGCTCTTTAAGTCCTATTCCTGAAGTTGTTGGTAATATAAAATGTTCTACTCCTGGACAAAAAGCCTGCATACACTTCGTTTATTTGGCAAGTGCTTTTTATAGGTATTTAATTGTGTATCAGGCATTGTGCAAAGTCTTGAGAAAACAAGGATGAAAGTCCTGGCCTTGCTTGGAGTTGCTTGTGTGACACAAATGACCAGAGACCGTTAGTGGGGACACTGGGGAGGGGCATCCAACCCAGCCTGTTCTGCATGTTCGACTCCAGCATAAGTAATCTAGTTCTTTTACCTTACTAGTTAAAAGGCTCTGGAGATGGACTATCCAGGCTCAGATTTCAGCTCCACCATTAACCTGCTCTGCAAGTTTCTTAACCTCCCTTGCCTAGGTTGCTTTATCAGTAAGATGGAGATAATGGTGATACCTGTTCCATAGGGAGATTGTGAGGATTAAAGAGATAACACACGCAAAGCTCTTAGAACAGTGTTGGCATGTAGAAAACAGTATGACAAACACCCATGTACCGACCACCTTCTTAACAAATCTTAAACTTTTGCCTACTTGCTTCAATTTTTTTTTTCTATTTATTTAGGTGTTTTTTGTTTGTTTGTTTGTTTGTAGAGATAGAGTCTCACTTTATCGCCCTCGGTAGAGTGCTGTGGCATCATACAGCTCACAGCAACCCCCAACTCCTGGGCTTAGGCGATTCTCTTGCCTCAGTCTCCCAAGAAGCTGGGACCACAGGTGCCTGCCACAACCTATATTGGCTATATTTTGTTGTAGTTGGGCAGGGCCGGGGTTTGAACCTGCCACCCTCGGTATATGGGGCCCAGTACCCTGCTCACTGAGCCACAGGTGCCACCCAGCATTTTTATTTTCATTTCAATGAAACCTTTATTTAGATTTTATTTATTTATTTATTTATTTGATTTTTTTTTTTTTTTTTTTTTGTAGAGACAGAGTCTCACTCTATCGCCCTTGGTAGAGTGCCATGGCTTCACACAGCTCACAGCAACCTCCAACTCCTGGGCTTAGGTGATTCTCTTGCCTCAGCCTCCCGAGTAGCTGGGACCACAGGTGCTCATCACTAACTCCCGGCTATTTTTTTGTTGCAGTTCGGCAGGGACTGGGTTTGAACCCGCTACCCTTGGTATATGGGGCCGGCGCCTTACTGACTGAGCCACAGGCGCCGCTCCAACTTTTTTTTTTTTTTTTTTTAGAGACAGAGTCTCACTTTATCACCCTCAGTAGAGTGCTGTGACGTTACCGCTCACAGCAACCTCCAACTCCTGGGCTTAGGCGATTCTCTTGCCTCAGCCTCCCATGTAGCTGGGACCACAGGCGCCTGCCACAACGCCCAGCTACTTTTTCTTTTGCAGTTTGGCCAGGGCCGGGTTTCAACCTGCCACCCTGGGTGTATGGGACTGGTGCCCTACTCACTGAGCCACAGGTGCCACCCCAACCAGTCTCTTGCTTTTTCATCATTGCACTTAAATTTGAAAGTTTCTATAAATTTCCCTCTAAGAACTGGTTTAACTGCCTCCTATAAGTTTTGATATGTATACTTTTGTATTGTTCTGTTCTAAATATTCTGCATTTCCATTGTGGTTTCTGCTTAAACCCACAAGTTATTTAGGAATATGTTTTTTAGCTTTCAAACATATCTGTTTTTACTTTTTTTTTTCTTTACCGTTTTTCAGCTATTTTATATTCTGTTTTCTTTTGAAGTGGGCCATGTTTGAGCTATAAGACTTCAGCCTGGGCTTGGCGCCTGTGGCTCAACAGGCTAAGGTGCCAGCCATGTACACCTGAGCTGGCGGGTTTGAATCCAGCCCGGGCCTGCCAAACAACAATGAAAGCTGCAACCAAAAAATGTCCGGCGTTGTGGCAGGCACCTGTAGTCCCAGCTACTTGGGAGGCAGAGGCAGGAGACTCACTTGAGCCCAGGAATTGGAGGTTGCAGTGAGCTGCAGTCTATCCAGGGTGATAGCTTGATGCTCTGTCTCAAAACAAAAAAAAAAGACTTCAGCCTTTTTTCCCTTCCATTTATTTATTTACTTACATTTAAATTCCTTGGACACCCTGAAGTATACCTCTTTCACTTACGCTTCTGAGTGAGGCCTCAGAGCCCCCACCTCCTTTGCATCAATGAAGAAACATGACAATGAAATTGCTGGACATCTGCTACCAAGCAGATATGCCAAACAGATAGTTCTGCATTTCCTAAAAATCCACAGAGGTTGACCAGTGGGAGAAAGGCATTGAGTATCTCTCCATGTAGCCTTCCAAACTTGAGTCCAGGAACGAGAATTGCTCCGCTGCCCCTCTGAAAATGAAACCTAATATTTTTAGTTACAGCCAGATCAAAGGAGAAAGTGGCTGTGGTCAAGGGCTTGTCTAGGAGCTTCCCAGCTCTTCGTGGCTGAAAGGTGACATCTCCCAGCTGTTGACACACTTAACCCCCACAGGCAGGCAGGACTTTCTTTGTTTTGTTTTGAGATAACGTCTTGCTGGGTTGCCTGGTCTAGAGTATATTAGGATCATCATAGCTCATCGCAACCTCAAACTCCTGGGTTCAAGTGATCCTCCTGCATCAACCTCCTGAGTTGCTGGACTACTGGAATGTGCCACAACACCCAGCTAATTTTTCTATTTTTTGTAAAGCTGGGGTCTCTCCCTCTTGCTTAGGCCGGCCCCAGACTCCTAGCCTCAAGTTATCTTCCCACTGTGGTCTCCCAAAGCACTAGGATTACAGGTGTGAGCCACCACTCCAGGCAGAAGGATCTTGTTCTCAATCAGGGCTATTCCTACTGTTCCCACAGCAAACTATAAGAAAGGTGTTCCCTCAAATAGATCTAAGAGGCTGTGCCATTCTGAACAATATACAAAATGATCCAGACTGCCTGGGTTTGAATCCTGGCTTTATCGTTTTATAGTTGTGAACACGTTACTTAACAGTTATTTCTGTTTCCTTGTCTTTATAATGGATATACATGTAACAGTAGGTTCTACTTCTCAGGGTTATTTTCATGATAATAAATGACAGGTAGTAAGTAACTAGTAACTGTTAGGTATTGTATTATTATTCATTCTATTCCCTGAGCTGTTTTCATCCCAATCCTACATTTGAACTGGCTTTCCTGTCCAGTTTCTCCATCCCTCTCTTAGTTGGCTGAAATTCATTCTCTGCTAATTTCTTCAGGAAATACTAATACGAATTATATTTTCTGAACCTTGTTATGTTCAAAAACATTTGATACCTTTTACTTGAAAGAAACCTTGGCTGTGTGACATAGTAATATTATTAAACACATATTAAAGTCACAGATGATCTATTATACCGTTTAACCTCATAATCTATAAGTCAAGGGCTTCTAACATCCCTTCATACAAATGAGGAAATTAGGACACGGCAGGTCACACTTTCCCCAAAGCCTGTGCTGGAGTGGCACCGCTGTTGTCTACTGTTGAATGTGACTGTGGAGAAACTTGGGGCCACTATGATTTGTTTTCCCTTTTTTGCCTGGATGTTCAGACTTTTACTTAGGACATTGTATGTCCTTTCAAGCTGTAGATTAAAGTGTGCTTTCATTTATTTCAAGTATATACATTTTTCTTTTCCACTTGTTCACATTCTCCCTCATATAGACATGCTGGATATGTTTAGTCTCCTATGTCTATAAATTTATCTCAAATTCATTTTAATTATTTTAAAATTTCTTTTTCACCTCAGTCTTCTCAGTCTTCCTAATTTTTTTTTTTTTTTTGAGACAGTCTCAAAACTGTCACCCTGGGTAGAGTGCTGTGGTGTCACAGCTCACAGCAACCTCAAACTCTTGGGCTTAAGTGATTCTCATGCCTCAGCCTCCCAAGTAGCTGGGACTACAGGCGCCCGCCACAACGCCTGGCTATTTTTTTATTATTTCATCATCATTTAGGAGGCCGGGGCCGGATTCAAACCCACCAGCTCCAGTGTATGTGGCCGGCACCCTGGCCACTTGAGCTACAGGCACCGAGTGAGTCCTTCTAAATCTTAACTGGGTTTTATCTCTTCAATTTTTCACCCCCATTTGTGATGTGGCTTATATTTCTAGGATTTTAAATTTTTTCTTTCTGAGTTCTGTCAGCTTATTTTACAATTTTACATATCCTTCTCTTGCCTCATCATTTCTTCTTATTTTATTTATTTTTTGAGACAGAGTTTCGCTTTGTCACCCTTAGTAGAGTAACATGGGGCAATCTCAAACTCCAGGGCTCAAGCAATTCTCTTGCCTCAGCCTTCTGAACAGTTGGGAATGCAGCCACCCGCCACCATGCTCGGCTACTTTTTAGAGACGGGATCTCACTCTCAGGCTAGTTGAACTCCTGAGCTCAGGTGTTAGCCACCACACCTGGCCTATTTCTTCTTATTTTTAAACTATTTGAGTAAGTCCTTTGAATTCATAGCAGCACATTTGGTATGCTTCATGGCCACATTTTTCTGAGAAAAAAATTTTTTTTTTTTTAAACCGGATATTGCTTTGTTGCCCAGCTTGAGAGCTGTGGCATCATAGCTCACAGCAGCCTCAAGCTCTTGGACTCAAACGATCCTCCTCACTCAACCTCTTGAGTTGCTGGAACTATAGGCTCATGTCACCATGCCCAGGTATTCTTCTCTATTTTTTGTAGAGATAGGTTCATGCTTTTGCTCAGGCTAGTGAAAAATTTCCTTATTTGACATTTGCTTTTCCAATTCCTTTCCTTCTAATTTTTGTAGCCTTGCTATACAGATAGATCATTTGCTGTTTTCCTTTGATTACTACTCATTACTGAATGAAAAGAGTTATTCTTCAACCTGCCATTTGCAAGAAGTAACTGGGCAGTGAACCGAGCTGGTTATTAAGAAAGCCTTGAAAAAATGAAAATGAAAAAATAAACCTTTGTTGCAAACCAGGATCATGGTTCTGCTCCTCAGATATACCACTCATTTGGTACCCTGCCAAGTTTGCGAACTGGGGCCCTATCATGTATTAAATCTCAGCATATTTCTGGACTGTGGTGTAAGCTTCACTGATTTTGACGGGTCATCCTCATTTCGTGGGCCTAGGATAACACCAGCACCTTAATTTTATCAAAGATAGAGTTTGTGGGATTTGGGGCCTTATTTTCTTGCTCTTTGGGTGATCCCAAGGATGACAAGATGGCAGAGGTAGCTTAATTTTGTTATTTTAAATTATTTTGTTATTTTGAACGTTATTCATTGTAATACCAGAGCCATTTTAAAACATAGAGTACCTCTTTTGGAGGGAGTAGTTACCATACCACCTCAGACCATGTTAAGTGGGAAAATAGTTTCAAAATTCTTTGCACGCCCCAGTAGCAACAAGCTATCTCATCATCACAGAGCTGGTAAGTAACAGAGCTGGATTCAAATTTAGGTCTGTCTGACTCCAAAGCCTGAGTTCTTTTCATTATAGAACTTTTCTTAAAGGACACAGATATCACTGTATGGATCTTTCTTATGTTTCTGCTTGTGACCATTTTTCTATTAATTGCTTTTTTATTTTCTGGCTTTTTAGTGTGACAAGTACAAGACTGGAGTTATTGATGGGCCTGCATGTAATAGCCTTTGTGTTACTGAAACTCTTTACTTTGGAAAATGCTTATCCACCAAGCCCAACAATCAGGTACGGACATTATAAATAAACATTACAGAATTATAACATACTCTAATTTTACCTTAACTTAAAGCATCATTAAAATAATTCTTGAACCAGAGTTTGGGACATTATATGTATTTCAGTTTTTTGTTTGTTTGTTTTTGAGACAGAGCCTCAAGCTGTCACCCTGGATAGAGTGCTGTGGCATCACAAGTCACAGCAACCTCCAATTCCTGGGCTCAAGCGAGTCTCCTGCCTCTGTCTCCCAAGTAGCTGGGACTACAGACGCCTGCCACAATGCCCAGCCATTTTTTGGTTGCAGCCGTCATTGTTGTTTGGCGGGCCCGGGCTGGATTCAAACCCACCAGCTCACGTGTATGTGGCTGGCACCTTAGCCTGTTGAGCCACAGGCGCCGAGCCTGTTATTTCAGTTTTGTATGCTTTGATTTTAGTTACTAGGAATACAATGTTGATTAACAAGATAACTTCCCTTGTGGACTTCACATTATCTCAGAGGAATAGGAGGCATAGTTGATAGATAAATAAAATAATTATAGAATATGTGTGTTATACATACGAAATAGACACCCAGAGGAAATTGATAGAGAATTGAGGGTAAGTAATGGCAGAGATGTGTGTAAGAGGAGGGGATCAGACAAGACCTTTCTGAGATCTGAGATAACATATGACTTCATACCTAAATAAGGAATTAATCTACAAGCATGGGCAAAGGACAGGATGAGCTAAATCACAAAAGAACTACAAACAACAGATAAACACAATGAAAAGAAATTCTATCTCATCTTTCATCAAAGAAATAAAACACTGGCTCGGCGCCTGTGGCTCAACGGGCTAAGGCGCCAGCCATGTACACCTGAGCTGGTGGGTTCGAATCCAGCTCAGGCCCGCCAAACAACAATGACGGCTGCAAGGAAAAAATGGCCGGGCGTTGTGGTGGGTGCCTGTAGTCCCAGCTACTTGGGAGGCAGTGGCAAGAGACTGGCTTGAGCCCAGGAATTGGAGGTTGCTGTGAGCTGTGATGTCACGGCACTCTATCCAGGGTGACAGCTTGAGGCTCTGTCTCAAAAAAAAAAAAAAAGAAAGAAATAGGCTCGGCGCCTGTGGCTCAACGGGCTAAGGCGCCAGCCACGTACACCTGAGCTGGCGGGTTCGAATCCGGCTGCAATCAAAAAATGGCTGGGCGTTGTGGCGGGTGCCTGTAGTCCCAGCTACTTGGGAGGTGGAGGCAAGAGACTCGCTTGAGCCCAGGAATTAGAGGTTACTGTGAGCTGTGATGCCAGAGCACTCTACGCAGGGTGACAGCTTGAGGCTCTGTCTCAAAAAAAAAGAAAAAGAAAGAAAACACTGTGGTATTATTGGACTAGAAGAAAATACAACAAAACATTCTTAGGCAGTGGAAATTTGCATTTGTATGTTCATCTTATAATTTCTATATTTTCTTAAATGTGGAACACCCATTTCCTATGCCTAGGTCAGTTTCTTGTGAATTTCCTAGGCCTCAATTCCATGGATGGACTGTGTCCATTCACTGATACACTCATTCACCTTGCCCCCTGGTGGAAGGGACTGTATTCATTCATTTCCTGGCCAAGGAACCCATACACCTATATATACCCTGAGGCTAGAGGCCTAGAGGAGGAGACGGGGAAAGACCGGGAGAGGAACAGAGAGAGCTTCTCTCTCCCCTCTTGAATTCTCTCCCTCTACCAGCAGCTTTAGTGTTTTCTGTAAATCAATTCTGTCTTACCACCGGGGGGGGGGGGGGGAGAAATAAAGTAATGAAGAATAATAAAATACATGTATTTATAAACAAAAAAAAACAAAAAAAAACATTGTTTAAGGAATATACTTTTAGTAAGAGAAACCATTGGATACATCCTCCCCTCCTCCTTTTTTTTTTTTTTTTGAGACAGGGTCTCACTCTGTTGCCTGGGCTGCAGTACAGTGGTGTCATCATAGCTCACTGCAGCCTCAAAATCCTGGGCTCAAGTGATCCTCCTGCCTCAGCCTCTCAAGTAGCTAGAGCTACAGGTGTACACCACACCCAGCTCATTTTTCTTTTCTTTCTTTCTTTTTTTTTTTTAAGAGGTGGGACCTCATTCTTGCCCAGGCTAGTCTCAAACTCCTGGCCTCAGCCTCCGAACAAACACGGAGGATTATAGGCATGAGCCACCAAGTCTGGTCTAGATACTTTCTTTAAAATGTAAAGATGGGCTAGCCTGTAATTCTACTAAAAAAATTAAAATTCACAAATTCATTTAAAGCATGGATCACCTTTGATTGTCTTCTCTTTCTAGGGAGTTTAGATGGTAACTACTTCTAGCTCTCTCCCCACTCATACACACACAGTTACAGAGATTTTAATCTTCATTGAACAAAATCCAGGAGCAGTACTGGCTGCATCTCATGATGAAAGTGGCTAATGTTTACAGTTATGAGCAACCAGTCACGCCGCAAGCTAAGATCATACTGAACAGAAAGGAAGTAAGATTAGGTTGAAAAATTGGGCATGCTATTTACAAACATTAATCTGACATGAGAGGGCAGTATGAGAGATCTCTCACTTGGTGGCCAAACTGTCTATTATTCAGTGATGTTCGTGATCGCCAGGTTGCCCTCGGGTAATCAGCCCTAACTGGCCGTTGGCTGTAGTCAGTGACTGACTACTGGCTGCTTTAGACAAGGCCAAACCAGAGTGGATTAGGGGTGAGGTATGGAAGAAAGCAGGTCAGGAGGGATATGAGTGAGATCATGGGGGATTTGGAGGTTTGAGGGCCCCCATGTCCCCAGTTCAGCTGAACCAAGGCCAGGAAGAGTCAGGTGTGTGGGATGGGGCAGATGCTGGGGCCTGGTGGCTTAGAGTAGTTCTGCCCCTCTGAGTCACATGACTTGTCCCATTCATTAAACGACCACCATGGAGTGAGTCCTGAGCTTCCTTTCCGGACACAGAGCTCTAAGGAGAGTCCCAGGTGAAAGGGGGAAAGGGAGCAGGTTGAGGCAGTGCCTCCCTCACAGGGAGGCCCTGCCACAGGGACTGGAAGTCGGTGCGCCAGTGGGAAGTTTAAGGACACTCAGAAGGGCTGCAGCCAGTTTGTCTGTGCTTCTCCCTGGGGCACCCTAGGCAAGGGAGCAGCTAAGGGGGAGATGTCGGGAAAGGACCTCTCCCACCAGCAAAATAGCCCCCACACACTGATCACAGCAGCAGTTTGCTCAGGCTCACAATACACAGAGCCCTGGGAGGGACAGGGGAACGGATGACAGGCTGGGTGGGGGAAGAGCCAGGATAGACCGAGTGCCTGTAATATGCCAGGCTCTCTTTTCATTTTCCTAATAGCCTTGTAAGAAAGCAGAGATCACTCCCACATTGCAGAGGCAGTCACCTTGGCTCAGAGAGTCGAGTCACCTGCCCTATAAGGTTTCATGGCTCACACGTGGTAGGACTAGGCTGCAAATCTGTTCTCATCCTGCAGCCCTGGGTTCCCCACCAAACTGCATCCTTCCTCTGGAGTAAAGGGAAAGGCTGCCCTTGTGCTTACAAGGAGCATCTACTGGCCCTGCCATCTCTCAAATCAAGACTTGCTTGCCTCTCTGCTGCTGGTTCCAGGTGTTAGGAGGAAAATGAAATGACTAAGTGATAACCACTAAGGTGTGAAGGGCTGACATGCGAGCTTTGCCATCAAGAGAAACGCAGCCACGCAGTAACTACTTCTCCTCTTCCTCCTCCCAGGCTCCCCACTGGGGAAGAGGGAGGAAGAGGGGACCCGGCTGCAAGGTACACAGAGAACAGGAAGGGGGCTCCTGACCCAGCCCAGCCACACCTGGCCACAAAGGTTTACATGAGGAGCTGTTGCCTGTGGCCTTGAGGGCTTACAAGGAGCTACACGGATGCCTCTCCTCCTGCAAAACTCCTGTCTGCTGGCATCTGAAAACTCCAGGAGCAAACTGAGCTCAGGGTAGTGGTTGATATCATGGACTCGGGGGACGAACCCCTGGGTTCTAATCCCATCTATAGCACTCACTAATTGTGTAACCTTGGGGAAATTGCTCAATCTCTCTTTCCCTCAATTTCCCCATGTATAAAATGGGAATAATAAGACTTATCCCATGGAATTGTTATGAGGATTTTAAAAATAACTTATGTGAAGTGCTTAAATCCGTGCCGGGCATATGGATGGGGGCACGGAAAGAGCTGCCTCGTGTTCATCATCATCTCCCACTGACTCCAGCCCCCTGCCTTCCCATTCCCTGGACCCTAGAAAGGAAGGGGGCCTGTGACCAGCGATCTTGTCACATTCCTCTGCCCATCCCACCAGAATGGAGTGTCTCAGGCTGCCTGTGTGAGGGTTCGTTTCCTCCCCCATGCTTGAAAGCAGGCACTGTACACAGCATCCCTGCTACACAGCTCAGCACCATGTACTCGCTAAAACCCTTTCTCCTGAGTAATAATCTTTAGTGGACGAAGTCAGTGACTTGCCCAAAAGTGGCACTGCGGTTGCCCTTGAGCCTGATGCCCCCTCCTGTGCTTGGCAGAGCCGGGCAAGGACTGTTGGTATAGTTCACCCCCGCCTCTGCCACTCACCAGCCACACCATGAGGTAGGAAAACACAGCAATCCACAGCGTGGCGGTGATGAAGGTGGCCATGAAGAACTTCTCCCAGCGTGGCTTGTTGCAGTTGGGAATGGTGATGCACAAGAGGAAAATGAGCGGCCAGGTGAACAGCCACTTGGCTTTGTCCCCTCTTGCCTCTGCAGGGGGATGGGGAAGAACAAGAATGAGGTGGTTACACATTTGACAGCTTCTTTTTCAAGCAAAATAAGAGAATGCCACCCAGGTGACTCCAAGCCACTGACCTCACAGAATCACAGCCCTCCAATATGTCACTCTGGAAGTAGCAAAACCATTCAGTGTTTGTTGATTGAATAATTTTAGTCAGTTTTAATCCTTCATTAGACATGATCAAGAAAGTTGACCCAGGATGAGAACAGACTTACCCAGAAGAGCTGGAATGGGGATGTGGGATACAGATGAGCTTTGGAATCAGAGAGACTGGGGCTGGAAGTCAAGTGACCTCAAGCAATCCCCTCAAGTCCCCTTCTTCCTCTGACAGTAGCAGTAACAACAATATAACAATAATCAACATATACAGAATTTACTATGTGGAGCAGCCAGCATGGTGCTAGGTACTTTGCATGTTATTAGTTTCTTTATCTGTTAAATCGGAAAATTATCTCTTTCTTGGTTGTTGCAAGAATGAGGGGCTAAAGTCTACAAAAAACACCCAACATGCACAGCCAGGCACACAGTAGGTGCTCCTTTGCTTGAAGGTCATTTAGTTGTGGCAGGTGTAAGACTAATGTGGGTGGACTGGCTGGTGGTCCAGATCTCACTGGCCCTTACCTAGAGAATGCACACATAATTTAATGAAGGAAAAGTGCCCTCAATAAGCACTGAGCACTTAACAAATACAGTGTCCTTAACAAGCCACTGAGTATGGGTGTGCACAGGCAGGTTCAAAACCCGCCTGCTGGTCAACAAAACAGTGGGGGATGGTCCCCTGAAGATTTTCTTCTCTATAAAAGCAAAGAAAACAAGGGCCACAGCTGTCAGATGAAACTTTTTTCAGAATTCTGAAAATTAACCAAAAGTTTATAGACTTGCAGGGAGCGTCTACTTAAGAAAATCAGTTGGAGCTCAGTAAGAACTGTGAAATTTGTGGAATTTTACCTTTCCCTGGTAGCTGGTAGCTTTCACCAGCTCTGGGGTAGCTTTGAAAGCTAGCAGCCTTCAATCATAGTGAAAAACAGCGGCTGACAATCAAAGCAAAAACAGCAGCCTAGCAGCTACCAGAGGGGACATGACTGGGTTGGAGGACTGGCCAAGTCCAATCCCAAGGAACTGTTATGGTGGTTTCCAGAAAGATCCCACTTTTAAGGCGGTCTTTATTTTACTTGAACCTGAAACCCAGCACGAGCACTTTTTCCTCGGTGGGAGGTGAGGGTTGTTGAAAACAGAGGCAGTTATTAAATCATGCTAGTGGAGGCGGCAGATAACGGCTGGGGCAAGCAATAGGCTAGCCAAAAAGCTGAAAAAGAAAATCTGGGGAATGAGATAGCCACAGTGGGCTTTGAACAGCTCTTACGTACTTCTTGGAATCTAAGAGACCACGAGCATGCGTAGGGCTGTGCCCAGGGTTGTTCCATGTCAGGAAATACTCAAGAATGCCACCTCTGCCTAACTGTGAGGCTTTGAGAAAGTAATAAGCAAAGGCAAATGTGTAGTGGTAAAGTGCCTGGCTTTACCCCAACACACAGAACCCCTCGGCTGGGGCTGGGAGAACTATCAGACCCAGGCATTTAAGAAAATCTCTGTCCAGTCATTAGCTGACATTTAGGCTAACGTAGCAGAGACTTCAGTGGCCACACACTACAAAGAATACAGATTTTACAGAATTGGTTTAGAAAAGTCACTAAATAAACAAGCTAAAATAATAAACAGCAACAACAAACCCTGCAAAGAGTAAAGAATCAGATTTCTAGAGTTGTAATATTATATTATCTTAAACGTCCAGCTTTCAAGCATAACAATGAAAAATTATGAGACATGCAAAAAGAAAAAAACCCCAAGATTTTATGGCCCATACGCACACAAAAAAATGTGGCCAATAGAAACTCTCTGTGAGGGCGGCGCCTGTGGCTCAGTGGGTAGGGTGCCGGCCCCGGTCAAACTGCAACAAAAAAATAGCCGGGCACTGTGGTGCCTGTAGTCCCAGCTGCTCGGGGGTCTGAGGCAAGAGAACCACCTAAGCCCAGGAGCTGGAGTTTGCTGTGAGCTATGTGACGCCACGGCACTCTACCGAGGGTGACAAAGTGAGACTCTGTCTCTACCAAAAAAAAAAAAAAAAAAAAGAAACTCTCTGTGAGACTAACTCTCTGTTAGTCTGTCCTCTCTATGAGGACATCCCAACACTGTATTTATTAGACAAAAACTTCTTTAAAAATGTATACAAAGAAGTTTTTTTTTGTTTTTTGTTTGTTTTTGTTTCTTTTTTTAGAGACAGAGTCTCACTTTATCGCCCTCGGTAGAGTGCCGTGGCATCACAGCTCACAGCAACCTCCAGCTCTTGGGCTTAGGCAATTCTCTTGCCTCAGCCTCCCAAGTAGCTGGGACTCAGGCACCTGCCACAACGCCTGGCTATTTTTTTTTTTTTCTTTTTTGAGACAGAGCCTCAAGCTGTCACCCTGGGTAGAGTGCTCTGGCATCACAGCTCACAGCAACCTCTAATTCCTGGGCTCAAGCGAGTCTCCTGCCTCAGCCTCCCAAGTAGCTGGGACCACAGGCGCCCGCCACAACGCCCGGCCATTTTTTGGTTGCAGCCATCATTGTTGTTTGGCGGGCCAGGGCTGGATTCGAACCCGCCAGCACAGGTGTACGTGGCTGGCGCCTTAGCCTGTTGAGCCACAGGAGCCAAGCCGCCTGGCTATTTTTTTTTATTGCGGTTTGGCCGGGACTGGGTTTAAACCCACCACCCTCAGTATATGAGGCCGGCGTCCTACCCACTGAGCCACACACAGGCTACAAAGAAGTTTTTAAAAGTTATCTAGAAGACTAAAGTACAAGAATGATTTCTCACCAGAAAATATCAACAAAGAGAGAAAAATGATTTAAAAAGGGCTGCGCACAGTGGCTCATGTCTATAATCTCAGCAATTAAGGAGGATGAAGCAGGAGCATCATTTGAGGCCAGGATTTGCAGACCAGCCTGTCAAACATAGTGAGACCCTGTCTCAGCTCCAGGAGTTCAAGGTTGCCATGAGATATGACCAGTGTTCTGCTGTACTATAGCCTAAGTGACAGAGAAAGACCTTGGCTCATAAAAAAAGTTAGAAAGAACGAAATAGAAATTCTGGAGTTGAGAAGTACAATAACTAAAATTCACTAGAGCAGATTTGATCAGGCAGAAGGAAAAAAAATCACCAACCTTGAGGATAGGTCAACTGAAATTGCTTAGTTTGAGGAACGGAAGGAAACAACAATGAAGAAAAATGAATAGAGCTTCAGAGACCTGTGAATACCATCAAGCAGACCAATACATATATAATGGGAGTGCCAGAAGGACAGAAGAAGGATAAATAGGCAGGAAGAATATTTGACAATACATGAACGATATGTTCAGAAGTCCTCCCAAATGTGATTTAAAACAAATATATATATTCCTTTAGGATACACATTCTTCTGAAGTGCACAGAAGACATTCTCCAGGACAGACCATATGTTATGCCGTAAAATAAGACTTAATACATTTAAAAAGACAAAAATCATGCAATGTTCTCCAACCACAATGGAATAGAATTAGAAATCAACAACAGAAGGAAAACTGGAAAACTCATAAATTTGTGGAAATCAAATACCATACTTCATATTAATAATCAATGGGTTAAAGAAGAAATCATAAACAAAATTAGAAAATATCTTGAGATGAATGAAAATGTTGTAACATACCAAAGCTTATGGGAGGGAAAACGGTTCTTAGAGAGAAATTTACCACTATAAATGCCTGTGTAAAAAGTGGAAAGATCTCAAACCAATGACATAACTTTACTCTTAAAGAAACAAACAAGTAAAAACAAAAGAAGAGCAAATTAAGTCCAAGACAGCAGACAGAAAGAATCAAGGTTAGTATGTAAAAATTACAGAGAATTAAAGAAATTGAATGTTGATTCTCTGGAAAGATCAACAAAACTGACAAACCTTTAGCCAGACTGGCCAAGAAAAAAGATGATTCAAATTACTGAAATCAGGAATGAAAGAGTAACATCACTATGTACATTAAAAAAATAAAAAATAATTATTAGGGAATACTGTGAACAACTGTATGTCAACAAATTAGATGACCTACATGAAATAGACAAAATCCTACAAAGGCACAAACTATCAAAACTGACTCATAAAGAAATAGAAAATCTAAACAGACTTATAGTAATCAAAAAATTTCCCTTAGTGAAGCCAGGACTAGATGGCATTATGGTGATTTCTACTAAATGTGTAAAGAAGAATTGCACTTTATAAACACTTCCAAAAAATAGAAGAGTAAGGAACACTTCCTAATTCATTCTATGAAGCTGGTATTACCCTGATACCAAAGCCAGACCAAAAAAATCAAGAAAAAGAAAACTCCAGACCAATATCCCTTATGAATATAGATATAAAAGTCCTTAATAAAATTCTCACAAATTCTTGGCCAGATGCAGCAGCTCATGCCTTTACTCTTAGCACTGAGGGAGGCCAAGGTGGGGGGATCTCTTGAGCTCAAGGGTTTGAGACCAGCCTGAGCAAGAGCGAGACCCTGTCTCTACTAAAAATAGAAAAACTAGCCAGGCATTGTGGTGGGTGCCATAGTCCCAGCTACTAAAGAGACTAAGGCAGGTGGATCACTTGAACACAGGAGTTTGAAGTTGCTGTGAGCTAGGCTGATGCTCTAGCACTCTAGCCTGGATGAGAAAGTGAAACTCTATCTCAAAAAAAAAAAAAAAAATTAGCAAACTCAATCTAGCAACCTATAAAAAAGATTATACACCATGACTAAGTAGGACTTATCCTAGGAATGAAAGCTTAGTTCAATACAAACTACACCATGTCAATATAACAAAGAACAAAACCATGTGGCTCAGCACCTGTAGCTCAGCGGCTACGGCGCCAGCTACATACACCAGAGCTGGCAGGTTCAAACCCAGCGCAGGCCTGCCAAACAACAATGACAACTGCAGCCAGAAAATAGCCAAGCCTTGTGGCAGGTGCCTGTAGTCCCTGCTACTTGGGAGGCTGAGGCAAGAGAATCGCTTCAGCCCAAGAGTTCCAGGTTGCCGTGAGCTGTGACGCCACAGCACTCTACCGAGGGTGACATAGTAAGACTCTGTCTCAAAAAAAAAAGAACAAAACTACACAATCATCTAAATTGAGGCAGAAGGCATTTCACCAAATCTAACACCATTTCATGATAAAAAACACTCAATAAACTAGGAACAGAAGAAACTACTCAGCCTGATAAAGGGTATCAGCCTGAGAAAACCCCACAGCTAACACTCACGCTTGATGGTAAAAACCTGATAGCTACTCCCGCGCTCCCCCTCAGTATCAGTAACAAGATACAGGTGCCTGTTCTTGTTCCTTCTGACCCTGAACTAGAGATTTTAGCTAAGAAAATTAGGTATGAAAAAGAAGTAAAGGTTGCTCAGATTAGAAAGGAAGAAGTAAACTTATCCCTAGATGTAGATGACATGATCTTGTATACAGAAAATACTAAAGGAATCCACAAAAAGACTATTAGAACTAGTAAGTTCAGCCAAGCTGTAAGATACACGATTAATATGCAAAATTCGGTTGTATTTCTATATACTAACAATGAATTATCCAAAAATGAAATTAAGAAAACCATTCCAAGTATAATACCAGGACAAAGAAAAAGTATATTTATATAATGAAAAATAGTACAAGACTTATATGCTGAAAACTATCAAACATCACTGAAAGTAATTAAAGAAGACCTAATTAAATAAGAAGTGCTACTGGTATAAAGATACGTTGATCAATGGAATAGAATTTAGAGTTCAGATATAAGCCCAGACATTTAAAGTCAATTGACAAGGGTGTGAAGACAATTCAATAGAGAAAGAATAGTCTTTTCAACAAATAGAATAGGCTGTATTCTCGCCAGGCACTCGTGTGAGTGACATCATCTTTAAACCCTGCCTGGCAATCCCTGACGCACTGCTGTGATGCCCAGGGAAGACAGGGGGACCTGGAAGTTCAACTACTTCCTTCAAATTATCCAAATTTTGGGGGATTATCCAAAATGCTTCGTTGTGGGAGCAGACAACGTGGGCTCCAAGCTGATGGAACAGATCCACACGTTCCTTCGAGGGATGGCTATTGTGCTGATGGGCAAGAACACCATGATGGGTAAGGCCATTTGAGATCATCAGGAAAACTACCCAGCTCTGGAGAAACTGTTGCCTCATATCCAGGCAATGTGGGCTTTGCATTCACCAAGGAGGACCTCCCTGAGATCAGGGAGATGCTGCTGGACAGTAAGGTGCCAGCTGCCCCATGTGAAGTCACCTGTCAGCCCAGGATACTGGAATGGGGCCAGAGAAGACTTCCTTCTTCCAGGCACTAAAATCTCCAAGGGCACCATTGAAATCCTGAGTAATGTGCAGCTAATTAAGACCAGAAACAAAGCAGGAAGCCAGTGAAGCCACCCTGCTCAACATGCTCCTTTGGGCTGGCCATCCAGCAGGTGTTTGACAATGGCAGCATCTATGACCCTGAAGTACTTGACATTACAGAGGAAATGCTACATTATTGCTTCCTGGAGGGTGTCCACAATGTTGCCAGCATTTGTCTGCAGATTGGTTACCCATCAGTATCCTGTTCTATCATCAGTGGGTACAAACAAATCCTGGATTTGTCTGTGGAGCTGATTGTACCTTCCCACATAGTGAAAAGGTCAAACCCTTCTTGGCTGGTCCATTTCTCCTGTGGCTGCTGTTCCTGTGACCACCACCACCACCACCACTGCTGATCTTGCTGCTGCCACAGCCCCAGCCAACGTGGAAGCCAAGGAAAAGTCAGAGGATTCAGACTAGGATATGAGATTTGGTCTCTTTGACTAATCAGCAAAAGAGCAAACCCAGCCAGCTTTATTTGCAAAACAAGGAAATAAAAAATGACTTTTCTTTTAAAAAAAAAAAAATGTTGCAGAGACAGCTACATATCCATATACCAAAGATCAAAAATGGTCCTCTATTGCATACTATACACAAAAATTAAGAAAAAATAATTGAAGACTTAAATATAAGAGCTACAACTATAAAAAACAATGGGCACAATTCTTCATGATCTTGGATTAGGCAATGGTTTCTTAAAAGACATCAAAATCACTATTGACCAAAGAAAAAATAAATTAATTGGCTTTTATCAAAATCAAAAACTTTTGTGATTCATAAGACACTGCTTTGAAGAAGTACATAACTACATAAGAAGGTAAAAATAACACCTATAAAATGGAAAAACATGTGCAAATCGTATCTCCTTATGGTCAATAGACCACAAAGGTCTATTATCCAGTATATATAAAGAGTTCTTACAATTTAACAATGTAAAAAACTCCAATTCCAGCTTTTAAAATGGGCTTTTGAATAGACAGATTTCCAAAGAAGACATGAAAGGGCCAATAAGCACGTGAAAAATGTTCACATCTTTAGTCATTAAGAAAATACAACTCAAGATGATTTCACAGCCACAAGTATGACTATAACAAAAAGATAACATAACAAGTACTGGTAAGGATGTGGAAAAATAGGAACACTTATACACTGCCATTAGGAATATAAAATGCTATGAAACTAGTCTGACAGTTCCTCAAAGAGTTAAATTATACAGTTACCATATAACCCAGGAATCTCATTCCTAGTCCTATACTCAAGAGGAATGAAAACATATGTCTCCACAAAAACATATACTCAAATGCTCACAGCAGTATTATTCATAATAGCCCAAGATGGAAACAATCCAAATAGTCATCACATGATGAATAAAGTGCGGTATATAAATATAATGGAATATTCTTCATGCATATGGCTGAAACAAGGACAAACTTTGAAAACATGTGAAGTGAAAAGTCAGACACAGAAGGCTATATGTTGTTAGTTTCTATTTATATAAAATGTCCAGAATAAGCAAATCCACAGAGACAGAAAGTAGATTAATAGCTGCCAGGGAGAGGGGGGACGGGGCAGCAGGGAGTTATTGCTCCTGGGACTATGAAAATAGGATAATGAAAATGTTCTGGAATTTTATATTGGTGACAGTTGCACAAACATATAATAAAACCCCTGAATTATACAGCTTATAAGAGTGAATTTTATGGTATCTTAAATATATCTCAATTTATAAAAATTACAAAGTAGACCAGCACTAGCTATTTTAGCTTTCTACATGTGTGCTTAAATCTTCCTAAATCATTCAAGTGTATTTACTCAGAAAAAAACAACAAACTTACAACCTACTTATAATACCAAGCCAAGAGAATATGGTTAGCTTGAAATCAGCAAGTCCATCCAGGTACCCACCCTTGATCCTAGGCATCTGTCCTTCCAGATATTTTCCCACAAACACCTTTCTGCACCTTTTCATTTCTCATAAATGGCAGAAAGATTTCCTGTCCTGGTTAGTGCAAAATTCCAGATTATTTTTTTCAGCCCACATCGAACTCATTTAGGTTGCTGAGAAAGGCCTGGGGCATTTTAGAACTGACCAAAACCCTGCAATAGGGGAAGAATTCACTTTGGGGAATTGTAATCCTGGATACTTAAATACCTAGGAACATCTTTGCAGACATATACAAATTCCACAGTAGAGCAATAATTTTCTTATTTTTCCAGATGCCAAATAGCATCAGGTGTTTCTCTTCTTCGCCTGGGACGGGCGCTGCATCTGGTTTCAAAGCACACCATGCTCTGGCCCCATCCAGATGGCCAGCATCATGGCCATCTTGTTCCCTGGGAAACAGCGTTCCAACAGCACAGTTCCACTGCTATGTTTTCAACTGTTGGATGTGATTTGTGAGTAGATTATGAAATTAATTTAGTGAACAGCAGCCAGCATTTTCTTAAAAAGAAATAGAAGGCTCGGCTCCTGTAGCTCAGTGGCAAGGGCGCTAGTCACATACACCGAAGCTGGCACGTTTGAACCAGCCTGGGCCTGCCAAACAACAACTACAACAAAAAATTGCCAGTGTTGTGGCGGGCACCTGTAGTCCCGGCTACTTGGGAGGCTGAGGCAAGAGAATTGTTTGAGCCCAAGAATTTGAGGTTTCTGTAAACTGTGACGCCACAGCACTCTACCAAGGGCAACATAGTGAGACTCTGTATCAAAAAAAAAAAAAAAAAAAGGAAAAGAAAAAGAAATAGAAAATAGAGTGACTATGTATAGTGAGAGTTAAATATTATTCCAGGAAACTTCTATTTCCTTTTTGTAGATATCCACATATTGTGTAAAATATTACTGTGGGTCAAGGTCAAAGTGTGGAAACTCCCAGATGCTCACACTGGTCTCTGTTCTGTTGTTCATGCTGTGTCACCCCCACCCAGCCTTCCACCATTCAGCCTCCCCATTGTTCTAACTCTTACAGAAAGCTGTTAACCCAGCCAGCCCATGGTGATCTCTCCTTCCGGTAACTGCTTTGGATTTCTTTTTTTTTTTTGAGACAGAGCCTCAAGCTGTCACCCTGGATAGAGTGCCATCGCATCACAGCTCACAGCAACCTCCAATTCCTGGGCTCGAGCGAGTCTCTTGCCTCCACCTCCCAAGTAGCTGGGACTACAGGCACCAGCCACAACACC
>CAUYRH010022733.1:0-25332 GCA_963574655.1 Perodicticus potto | reverse complement strand
CAAAAGATAAGCTAAAAACTTTGATGTAATCCACTTTACCAATGTTTGTGCAGGTCTGTTTAATACATACACAAAGAAAACACATTCAACTCTGCAATTTCTTCTAAAATAGGAAGTAAGGAGTAGATGTAGGAGATGTAGCATGCTTCCAGGTATTGGTCCAATTCCTTCAGATTTTCATATTTCTGGGAATAGACAGTTTTGTAGTAATCATTGAGGATTTTTTGAATTTCTGAGGTGTTGTTATTTCTCTTTTATCATTTCTGATAGATATTAGAAATTTTACTTTTCTGTTTCTGGTTAGGTTGGCCAAAGGTTTATCAATTTTATTAATCTTTACAAAAATACAAGTTTTTGTTTTGTTGATATTCTGAATGATTCTTTTGTTTTCAATTTCATTTAATTCTGTTCTAATTTTGGTTATTTCTTTTCTTCTCCTGGGTTTGGGGTTGGAATGTTCTTCCTTTTCCAGTTGCTCGAGATAATCCATTAAGTTGTTGGCTTCCTCTCTTTCTGTTTTCTTGATGAAGGCTTCTAGTGCTATAAATTTTCCTCTTAGGACTGCCTTTGCAGTATCCCACAGGCTCTGATAATTTGTGTCTTCATTATCATTTTATTCCAAAAATTTGGTGATTTCCTTTTTTTTTTTTGTAGAGACAATCTCATTTTATCACCCTCATAGAGTGCTGTGGCATCACACAGCTCACAGCAACCTCCAGCTCCTGGGTTTAGGCGATTCTCTTGCTTCAGCCTCTTGAGCAGCAAGGACTACAGGCGCTCGCTATAATGCCTGGCTATTTTTTTTGTTGCAGTTTGGCAGGGGCTGGTTTTGAATGCACCACCCTCGGCATATGGGGCTGGCACCCACCCACTGAGCCATAGGTGCTGCCCAGTGATTTCCTTCTTAATGTCATCTTTGACCCAGCTATCATTCAACCTAAGATTATTTAGCTTCCATGACTTTGTTTGCGTATGAAGATTCCTGTTTTTATTGAGTTCAACTTTTATTCCATAATGGTCCAAGAAGATACAGGAATAATTTCTATTCCTTTAAATTTGCTGAGGTTGGACTTGTGTCCTAGGATATGATATATTTTGGAGGATGACCCATGGGTTGATGAGAAGAATGTATATTCAGTTTTATTAGGGTAAAATGTTCTGTAGAGGTCTGTAAATCCATTTGTCTTAGGGTCAGATTTAAGTCTAATATTTCTTTGTTTAGTTTCTTCTTGTAGTATTTATCCAAAACTGTCAAAGGGGTGTTAAAATCTCCAACTATTATAGTGCAGGAAGATACCAAGTTGTTCATATCCATTAGGGTTTGCTTTATAAATTGAGGAGCATTCTGGTAGGGTACATAAATGTTAATTATCAAAATCTCTTCATATTGGGTGTTTCCCTTGACTAATATGTAGTGACCATCCTTATCTTTCTTATCTTCTTTGGTTTAAAGCCAATTGTATATGCAACTAAAATTGCAACCCCCTGCTTTTTTCTGGTTTCCATTTGCATATATTATAGAAGTCCATCCCTTCACCCTGAGTCTATTTTCATCCTTTAATGTAAGATGACATTCTTGTATACAGCAGATATCTGGTCGGAGTTTATGTATCCAGTCAGCCAGCCTGTGCCTCTTTAGAGGACAATATAAACCAGTCACATTAATTGATAAGCCTGGTTGTGTTTTAGGTGTCAGTGTCATGATTTTTGGATATCCAGTGGACATTTTTAATCCTTTCACCACTGTGGAAGTTGGGTTTTGTTCAAAAATTTCTGGGTAAGTTTACTTTGGAGGTAGAGCATTGTGCTAGTCGTTGTGGAGGATATCCTGAAAATGTCCTGGAGAGCTGGTTTAGTTAGGCAAATTTCTTCAACTTGTGTATGTCCTTAAAAGTATTTGATTTCTCCATCACAAATGAAACTTAGTTTAGCTGGATATAGGATCCTACGCTGGAAGTTGTTTTGTTTTAGGAGATTAAAGGTCAATGACTATCCTCTTCTGGCTTGAAAGGTTTCGGCTGAGAGATCTGCAATCATTCTGCTATTTCTCCTTTTGTAGGTGATGCTTTTCTTCCGTCTGGCTGCTTGCAGAATTTTCTCTTTCATCTTAACTTTGGTAAAGTTAATCACAATGTGTCTAGGAGATGCTTTATTTGGATTGAGTCTTGCTGGGGTTCTGAAACTGTCTGCTATCTGAAGTTCTGTATCTCTTAAAATGCTTGGGAAATTCTCTTCCAAAATCCCTTGGAGTAGAGCAACTGTACCTGGACCGTCCTCCTCTCCTTTGGGAATTCCTATAAGATAAATGTTTGGAGTGATCTCTTTTGGAGTGATCCCACCACTCTGTCAGGGAATGATTAGTTTTTCCTCTCTATTTGTCTGCCTCTTTGAGAGTTTGGGACTGTTTAAAAGCTTTGTCTTCAGTTTCAGAGATCCTTTCTTCTGCCCCGTCAACTCCATTACTGAGGGATTCTACTGTATTTTGGAGCTCATCAACTAACTTTTTCCTTTCCTTGAGCTCTTCTGTCTTTTTTTTCATTATGTCCATATCTTTGGTGACTTTGTCTTTGAATTCATTAATTTCATGAGACAACTTTAGAACTACTCTTTGGAATTCAACTTCTATCTTTTCTTCCATTCTATTTATCTTATTTGCCATCCATATTCTGAATTTGATTTCTGGTATTTCAGCCATTTGTCTATGTATGGCATCTTCAGTTGTATCTCCTTTGTCATTTCTTGGGGGGAGTGGAGTTGATTTACTCTGGTTATTCATGTGCCAGAGTTCTTCTGTTGGGTTCATGCCATGTTTATTTTCCACTGTTTGGTTATTAGAATGGGTAGGGGTGAGATTGAATTGGGGTTCCCAGGTAGTAGATAGCCCCTTAACTAAGCACTAGGCTTTGTAATTATGGCTTATCTCCTACAGCCTTACAAAGGCCCCTTTCATAGTTTTGGCCAGAGACTCTGAGGACCTACTTGGTGAGATAGCGCAAGGTATCTCTGTTTTGATATGCCAACCTCTACCCTATCCTAAGAATCCATAGTTTAAATCTCGGCTGTAAAATGATACAAACAGCTGCTGTGCCTACCCCCACCCCACCCTTCAGTTCTGTTCCACTATAGAACTTCAAAGGTCAACCTCAGAATGTCCCCAAGTGGACAGCCCCAGGCACGAGTTCCAATTAAATTGTCTCAGGCAGTGCAAACCCTGCTCAACAGAGAGGGATTCAAGGGTCTCCAACAGCACAGTTAGACCCAGGGATTCATGCCACCGCCTGCCATACTCAGTCCACGTTGTTGTCCACTTCTCTGCTTACAGGCCCAGTTGGAGCCAGGGGCCATGCCCCCACCCACTGGTCTCAGCCCACACCCAGCAAGGCTCTGCTTGCCAGAACAATTAAGAGTCAGGGGACCATGCCCCTGCCTGCCGGTCTCAGTTTACTGCCTGGCAAGCCTCTCTTTGCAGGCTCTGTTAGCATCAGGGCACCATGCCCTGCCCTCAGGTCTCAGTCCTCATACAGTACTCACTGTCTCACTGGAGACAGGGGACCATTCCCTTGCCCTCAGGGCTTGGTTCACATCCAGCAAGCCTCTGCTCAAGGGTTCTTTGGAGTCAGGGACCGCGCCCTAGCTCTCAGGTCTCTCTGCTCACAGGCCCAGCAGTGGCTGTGGACCAACCCTGCCTGCCAAACTCAGTCTACAGGGGGCAACCACTCTCCTTCTGTGGGTGCTGTCAGAAGCAGGAGTTCTGCACCCTGGCCAGACATAGCCCAAACCAAGGGTCAACACCACCGCTGGCCAGGCATAGTCATAACCAGGGGACTGCTCTTCCTCCCACCGAGAGTCCCTTTCTTCCCATTAGTCACAGATTCTGTCCTGATGGTTGGTGGTCTACACTATGCCCAGATCTCTCAGGAAAAGACCAAACACTCTGCACTCTGCCTAGGAGTTACAGCTTGCTGAACTTCTTTCTTGGCTCAGTTCCCCACCTTTGGCTTCATAGAGTCTGATTCTGTCCAGTCTTCATAGACTCCTTCTGGTGAGGAGTCTCTGTGGAAGGTTGCTACCAGTCAGCTGTTTTCCCAGAATTCTCCTGGTTTTGTTTTTTTTTTTTTTTGAGGCAGAATCTCACTATGTTGCCCTCTGTAGAGCACTGAGACATCACAGCTCACAGCAGCCTCAAACTCTTGGGCTTCAGTGATTCTCTTTCCTCAGCCTCCCAAGTAGCTGGGACTATAGGTGCCTGCCACAATGCCCGGCCATTTTTTTTGTTGCAATTGTCATTGTTGTTTAGCAAGCCTGGGCCAGGTTTAAACCCACCTGCCTCCATGTAGGTGGCTGGTGCCTTAACCAGTGAGCTATAGGCACTGAGCCTAAAATAACATTTTTATGCCTTTTAACTCTAAGGTTAATAAAGAAGTGGTTCATAGCAGTTCTTGCAGAATATTTTCTTTTGTATAGAAATTTTAAGCTGACTAGACGTGAGTCCAGGAAATTTTTGATCTATGCTTGACAGATAAACCTGCTTCCAACAAGTTTCCTTGGGTGCTGCACTGTTTCTAGATAAATACTTAATCTTCCCTGTTTTCACTTTATTTTCATATGTATCTTTGAGTTAGAAAAATAAAATTGCAGTCAGTGTTGTTAAAGTTATTCTTAATAATAACTTTGTGTGTGTGTGTAGTTTTTTGCCGGGCCTGGGTTTGAACCCTCCACCTCTGGCATATGGGGCCAGTGCCCTACTCCTTTGAGCCACAGGCACCGCCTGCTGAAGTTATTCTTTACAACTTGCTCATCCTTTTAGGTTCTTCCAGCATCTCCCATTAGTACCAAAACTGAGTTGGGCACTTTCTTCACCATTTATTCCTTTAGAAGGGTAATAAGAATTTTATGTTTCATTTGTTTCACGTAATTTGAAACTCACTGAAAGTAAGATGTTATTTTTCTGTGGCTGCCAAAACAGATTTCCTCAAACTGTGGCTAAAAATAACCACGTTGTAGAGGTCAAAAAGTCTACAGTTGGGTGTCTGCTTGATTCTGTTCCCTCTGGAGGTTCTAGGGGAGAATCTGGATTTCGTCTGTTTTCAGCTTTTGGTGGCTGTCAGCATTTCTTGATGTGGCCATGTCATTCTAGTGTCTGTCCCAGGATTCTTGCTTTGTCTTCTGTCTCACATCTCCTTCTCCCTTGTTCTTGTGAGGAGGACACTTGTCATTGTGTTTAGGGCTTATCTGGCTAATCCAGGATGATCATTTCGATGATTCTTTTTCAAATATGGGAATATTCCCAGGTTCCAAGGCTTAGGATGCAAATTAGCTTTTTGGGCAGCCCACCATTCAACTCCTACAATAATAATCTCCATAGTTCTGTCTATTCAATATTTTGTTATTTCTTAGTTTAACTTTACCCTATTTCTTTAGATATTTATATATGAAAGCATTTTATTCTTTTTCTTTAACACATTAAAATAAAAGCTGCCTGGTTTTCTATGCTAAAGTTATGTTTAAAATAGTTCCCATAACCTTTTAGTTTTTTATTTACAAATTTATCTTTACATACCCCATAAATATAGCATTTGATTAGTTGTCATATTTTCAAAGTCAATCTGCATTTTATGTAAAAAGCAACTTCTGGTTCATATTTTGGTGTTCTCTTAATTCTTAACTGATTCTGCTAGTACACAAAAATACCTTAAAAACCTGATAAATTGAAGGTAATATAACTTCTAAGTTTTATTATGTATAAAGATGGTGTAACATTGCTTTTGGTTTTGTTCACCACTTACAAGCTGTTTAGGATAGGAAGTATCTTGAATGTGGGATGTTTTGAGACTCAGAATAAGAGACCATGTGTGTGTCCTTGAGCTGGAGTTTGAGGAAAACTTATGGCCAGCTGAGAAGAAAATGGGTGTGCTGGCAGAACCGATGCTTAGGACTCATGAGAAAGCCACAAAGCCAACTTCTTCATTGTCATCTCTAGTTATGGTGAAAGTAGATTTATCCCTAGTTTCTGAGAATTCTTTCCTAGGATTTTAGTTGTATCCTAAATGTTGAGAAAGCTGCATAAACAATAACTGTAACAGTTATTATAACAATGAAAAATCTTTTTAACAGGTTTTGTAAAACTGAAAAGTTAACATAACTTTTTCAAATGTTAGAATTTTTTTCAAAAAAATTTCTTTTCCTCCATTCCAGTGTAATACACTTAAAGATTATTGATATTTGCAGATTGAAAAATTGCCAACACCTAATAAATTAATCACCAGTTCTTGCTTAAATAAACTGATAAAACACTTAGAATTTATTTTAAAATTTCCTGCAGGCGCCTGTAGCTCAGTGGTTACAGTAACAGCCATATATACTGAGGATGGTGGGTTCGAACCCACTCTGGGCCAGCTAAACAGCAATGACAACTGCAACAAAAAATAGCCAGGTGTTGTACCGGGCACCTATAGCCCCAGCTACTCAGGAGGCTGAGGCAACATAATCCCTTAAACCTGAGATTTTGAGGTTGCTGTGAGCTGAGATGGCCACGGCACTCTGCCAAGAGCGACATAGTGAGACTCTGTCTCAAATAAATAAATAAAATTTCTCTCTTAATGCTGGCCTGTAATCCTAGCACTCTGGAAGGCCGAGGCTTTAATGGGTAGCTTGAGCTCAGGAGTTTGAGACCAGCCTGAACAAGAGCAAGACCCTGTTTTTAAAAATAACCAGGTGTTGTTTTGGACGCCTGTAGTCCCAGTTACTGGGGAGGCTGAGGCAAGCCGATCACTTGAGCCCAAGAGTTTGAGGTTGCTATGAGCTATGATGCCGTGGCACTCTATCTACCAGGGCAACAAAATGAAACTCTGTCTCAAAAAACAAAACAAAAAAATAAGTAAAATTTCCCCCCAAATGCTGACATATCATAATAATAAAATTTTAAATTCTCCGTATATAGGAGGCGGGGCTAACCTTGATTGCAGGGTAGCCCCGAGCAACCTCCGCAGTAGCCTTTTATTGAGACGGCTCAGGACAGGTGAGGGGAGTATTAGACAATGACTGCGTGCCCAAGGCTCACCATGGACTTGGGTTCTCTCTCCGCAAGGAGCACCTGTGGACAAATTGGCCAAGGGCCCGCCCCTCAGCTACAAATCATCTTGCTCAGAGGTCGTCTGACTCTTGGCGTCCTCTACATAAAATAGTTTGAAAAGTACTGGAAACGAGATAAAAAGAGTAAGTTTAAGATTTTAACATTTCTAGGCTGGGTGGTGGTGTTTCACTCCTGTATACTTGCACTCTGTGAGGCTGAAGCAGGAAGATCACTTGAGGTGAGTTCCAGACCAGCCTGAGCAAAGCAATACCGCATCTCTACTAAAAAAAAAAAAGAGGAGAATTAGCAGGGTATGCTGGCAGGTGGCTGTAGTCCAGATACTTGGAAGGCTGAGGTAGGAGGATCACTTGCCACTATCACAATGCCATAGTTTGAGGTCGCTATGAGCTGGACTGAGGCCATGGCACTCTGTCCTGGGGCAACAGAGTGAGTCTCAAAAAAAAGATTTATAATGTGCTCAAGCTAGAATACCTTTCACTTCTCTAATGATTCATACCTTTAATTGAAATGTTGTTACAAGTTCTAAGAAACTTGTAATAAGTAATAAATGTTGGTGAGTTTTTTATCTGAAGAGCATTTATAACTGGTTTTTCTGTACTGATGACGTTATTAGAATAGTCCTAAACTCTTAATTGAGTTAAATTTCTTTTCTTCTTTCTTTCTTCTTTTGTGTTTTTTTAGAGACAGAGTCTCACTCTGTTACCCTGGGTAAAGTGCATCACAGCTCACAGCAACCTCGAACTCCTGGACTCATGTGATCCTTCTTGTGTCAGCCTCCCAAACACCCGCCACAAAGCCTGGCTAGTTTTCCTATTTTTTTTTTTTTTTGAGACAGAGCCTCAAGCTGTCACCCTGGGTAGAGTGCTGTGACATCACAACTCACAGCAACCTCCAATTCCTGGGCTCAAGCAAGTCTCCTGCCTCTGCCTCCCAAGTAGCTGGGACTACAGGCGCCAGCCACAACGCCTGGCTGTTTTTAGGTTGCAGCCGTCATTGTAGTTTGGCTGGCCTGCCAGCTCAGGTGTATGTGGCTAGCGCCTTAGCCGCTTGAGCCACAGGCGCTGAGCCTAGTTTTCCTATTTTTAATAGAGATGGGGTCTTGCTCTGGCTTAGGCTGGTCTCAAACTCCCGAGCTCAAACAATCCTTGGCCTTGGCCTCCGAGAGTGCTGGGATTATAGGCATGAGCCATCATGCTGGCCTAGATTTATTTTCTGAATCTTGCTGTAAAAGCAGCTGAACTATTAGAATAAGGATGTTATTTAGAATAGGAAAGGGACATTACAAATTGTCTTAGTCCATCCCCTTTTATTACTTCTGAATTCTTTCTGTATTTCTGCTAAAATGTTGGTCAGTTTTCCCTAATATTTATAGTCCTGAAGAGAATATGAATTGTAGTTTGTAACCTTAATTTTGTTTTTCTCTGCTTGCTTATCATTCATGTGAAGACCTTAAATAACTCTTAGATTATTTCCTTCAGTTAGTGGAGAGTAATGAATGGGGCAGGTTTAGATGTGCCCATCCATTTGCTCGTTTAAGCAGGATAATAAAAACTTTTGCTAGAGGAAATTAAACATTTCCCAGTCAAATACAAATCCAGGTGAACACAATTTAAGTCTGGCTAGGGCACTTGTTATTAGTTATAAGAAAATCTCAGAAATTTAATTAGAACTTTATTTTTACACTTTTTATAAATGCAAAGTTCTGAACAAGCCAGCTATTTTAGGTTGCATTTGTGTGTAGTTTTTAATGCATTATTTTTCTATTTTAAATCACAGATACAATAAAACATGCAAACACAGCCACAATATTTTGAGAAAGTTAAAGTTTCCCCTACTCCTACACTACATACACCTTTCCCAGGTATGTAACAGTTTGGTGTGTAACTTTAGATTTCTTCAGAGAGCTTTTAAATTAATGTTTAAATTGTGGGAAAATTCCTTCATTAAATTACCTTCTCGGATGGGGTTTATAGTACAGTGGCAATAAATATACCTGTGTACTTACGGGGATACTTCTGTGTCATTGTGATGGAAAGCAAAGGAAAATGTGACCCTGCTTTACTGCCCCTCCTTTGAAAATTTGTCTTATTTTGTGGAGCTGAGCAAACAGAGTTTAAATGGACTTAGAAGGTAATTTTTATGTAATAATTTCTCTTTTTAGGGGCAGCGCCTGTGGCTTAGTGAGTAGTGCGCCAGCCCCGTATACCAACGGTGGCGGGTTTGAACCCTGCCCCAGCTAAACTGCAACAAAAGAAGAAAAATAGCCGGGCGTTGTGGTGGGCGCCTATAGTCCCAGCTACTCAGGAGACTGAGGCAAGAGAATCGCCTAAGCCCAAGAGCTGGAGGTTGTTGTGAGCTGTGACGTCACAGCACTCAACCGAGGGTGACAAAGTGAGACTCTGTCTTAAAAAAAATTAATAATAATAATAATTTCTCATTTAAGTGGGGTTTGTTAAATAGAGGTTGATATTAATAGTTACACAATCCATTACTAATAGCTTTTCAATAAGGGATCTCTCTATTATCCTCAAGAAGGGAAATGGGGTGAAAAAGTAAGGGATCTCCTAAACCCAGTATTCATTCATTCATCCTTACATCAAATATTCCTGTGTGATCATTGCTGTGAGTGCTGTTGGGTACTTAACAACAGGCTTGTGCCTGCCCTCGTGGGTAAAGCAAACAATAACAAGAAAATAAAATTTACTATGCTATAAGAAGTTGTTCAGCTTAACGGGTGGAGAGGGTTGGAGGTTGGAAAAGGTTCCTCGAGTCAGTGACATTGTATGGAGTTATGGAAAAGGGCGAGCTTGGAAAATAATGTAATCCAGGTGAGACATAATGGCAGGGTAGTGGAAAGAGTGGACATTGAGATTGAAAAGATTACCAGATCTACATAGTTTATTTATTTATTTATATTTTTGTTTTTTGAGACAGAGTCTTGCTATGTCACCCTTGGTAGAGTGCTGTGATGTCACAGCTCACAGCAACCTCAAACTCTTGGACTTAAGTGATTCTCTTGCCTAAGTCTCTCAGGTAGCTGGGACTTTAGGCACCCGGCTATTTTTTTGGTTGCTGTTATTGTTGTAGTTGTCATTGTGGTTTGGCAGGCCTGTGCCAGGTTTAAACCTGCCAGCTCCAATGTAAGTGGCTGGTGCCCTAGCTGCTGAACTACAAGCACCAAGCCACAGATCTGTGTATTTTAGAGATAACTGATAAGGTTTTGTGATTGGATATGGAGGGAAAAGAAGAGAGTAGGGTTTAGTAACAAACTCTGTTGCATTTAATGAATGCTACTATGTACATGTATTGCTCTGTTATATATATCATTCTTACTAGGTAGGCAACCTTTTCCCCCCTTTTACAGATAAATAAACAAAAGCAAATGTAATTCACATCTGTAGCAATCAAGCCAAGATTTATTTATTTATTATTTAAGAATATTATGGGGCTCACACCAGGATTTTGTTTTAGACAATTTAGCTTTAAGGGCCCAAAGATGCTTTGCCTAGTAGTGTGGTTGTGTTCATTGAAATGAAATCCCTGCTCTCAAGGTATTCATGCCAGGAAAAGAAAAAATAGATAATTACAATATAGGATAGCAATGAAATTGGAGTGTTTTTATTAGCTTTGCAGTACAGAAATAAAGTTACTCTTTAACTCTTTGCTTAGGTTATTAAATAAACTGTATCAATTATATGCTACTGTGAATCTTTACTTTGAAAGTAACATAGTGTGCTTTAGTGAAAAGCGGTTACTATTACCCATTACTAATGTATTGTTGATATATTTTGGACTGCTTTTCTCTGTATATGGAATTCTAACTTTAGCCCCAGCTTTTCCCCCACTGTCATGATCTCAGTGTCAGGATCACTTTTATGTAACATTAACATATGTAATATACTAACATAACATTAGCGTATTTTAATGATTAATATCATACCCTTTATAAGATCATCTCTTGAAGGTGACAATTAAGGGGAGAATGGCTTGACTTGACTTTTCCCTTGTAACAAAAATGGCAGAATGCAGGGAATACTAGTCTGTGTTTCTGTGGAAATGTGTATGAATCTCATTTTTAAGGGGTAGGGATTCTTGAATGGCCTTACCTAGTTGGTGAGTTTTGATCTAACATGGAAAAGGGCAAGCTTGGAAAATAATGTAATCCAGGTGAGACACAATGGCAGGGTAGTGGAAAGAGTAGACATTGAGATTGGAAAGATTACCAGATCTTTCTAGGTCTAGTGAGTCTAATTCATTTTTCATTTAAATAGATAAAGGAGAAAGAAACATGAACTCTACTCAGGAGTAAGACAGAATGAGTAAAGTCCAAGGTGTTATAAAGGAGGGGATTCCAGAATAGCCAGCAATACAGAGAAACCTTTGTTTTCTTATCAATAAGGCCTGTACCTTTTGTAATTTCTGAACCTCCGGTATATGTGGCTGGCGCCCTAGCCGCTGAGCTACAGGTGCCAAGCCTCAAAAAGCAGTTGTATTGTCTGCCTCTTAATTAATAAAGTGAAAAGAAAATTAGTCCTTTTATGTACAGGGAGTTTTTAAAATTGTGAAGAAATAATTATGATAAACATAAAATTACTTAAAGAGTTACAAAAAACAAAAGACATATGTTTTTTTTTCTTTTCTTTTCTTTTCTTTGAATTTGAGACAGAGTCTAACTTTGTCTCCCTGGGTAGAGTGCTGTGGTGTCATAGCTCACAGCAACCTCAAACTCTTGGGCTGAAGTGATCCTCTTGCCTCAGCCTCCCAAGTAACTGGGACTGCAGGTGCCTACCACAACGCCTGGCTAGTTTTAGATACGGGGTCTTGATCTTGCTCTGGCTGGTGTCCAACTCATGAGCTTAAGCAATCCACTGTCTCGGACTCCCAGAGTGCTGGAATTACAGGCATGAGCCACCACACCCAGACATATGTTTTCTTTTTCTTTCTTTCTATTTTTTTTTTTTTTTTTTGAGACGGAGCCTCAAGCTGTCACCCTGAACATAGTGCTGTGGCATCATAGCTCACAGCAACCTCCAATTCCTGGGCTCAAGCGAGTCTCCTGCCTCCGCCTCCCAAGTAGCTGGGACTACAGGCGCCCACAACGCCCGGCCATTTTTTGGTTGCAGCCGTCATCATTGTTTGGCGGGCCTGGGCTGGATTCGAACCCGCCAGCTCAGGTGTACATGGCTGGCGCCTTAGCACATTGAGCCACAGGTGTCGAGCACAGACATATGTTTTCATGTGCCTTGTTTTGAAGGAACAAACTATCTCCAGAATACATTTATAGAAGCAACTAATGTGATTTGAAATGTAAGTACTAGAGGAGTTACATGGTGATGTCTTTAAAAAGTTACTGGTGCATTTAAAGTATTTTATTCATTACGTTCATTCTGAAACTTTTTTAACATTGAAAATGAGGTGTAAAGGGAAAATGAAATGTGAAAATGTCAGGACCCTCCCCCAACTCCTTATGCAAAAGGAAGGGTCAAACCTAGAGGCTGAGTGTTCAACGCCTCCTTCCAAATGAGTAGCCATTACCAATGCAGTGCATCAGCCAGGTCTGCAACAGGCGCAAGGCTTCAGGCTACTACCAAGGACTGTCCCTCAGATCATTTGTAAGGAAATTCCTTGTTGGCCCCTCACTAGCAAGGACCTATAAATTGTAACTTTGGGTGTACAGGCTAAGTCTAGCTCCTAAAAATGACTCCACACTATTGTTGACTGCAGGTTTATCTTCCCAGGTGCAGAGCACAGACAACATCAAGCTTACTTCCTGGGCCTAGATTTCCCAGGTCTCACAAGTCTGTGACTGTTCTGTCTCACTGCCCACTCCCCTTCCTCTTTGTTTTTTTCTGGATGCCCTATCTCCTTTAAACCTGAGTTCCTAACTGCTTTGAAGAAACAGACACAGATTTGTCTGTGGTTTGTGTCCTCAACTCTGGCATTATAAACCTCCATTGACTTGAGATCTTTCCCTCAGTCGGTCACTCATTTTGAGTTGTCTTAGGTGTGGCTTTACCTACATTGACAAATGAAAGTACAAATGGAGAAGAACTCAAACTCTGTAAAGTAATTTTAAGAGGTTTATTCTAAGTCAAACGTGTATGCCTTGAGCAAGTGGTCTCCCATGGTCTGAATACAGTTTGGTTTCATACATTTCAGAGATTACATAGAAAGGCATAAATCAATAATGGAAGGCGCACTTTGATTTGCTCTGAAAACACAGGACATGTTGCAGCAGGAGCAGTTGTGCTGCCTACCAGGTTCATTTGTGCCCACTGCCCAAGAGAAAGCCAATACACGGAGACAGCAGGTGTTAGAGCAGAGAGAGTTTAATTCTGCGTCGTGGTGCGCATAGTGATAAGCAGGGAGATTGAGGGATTTTTCAAATCTGACTCCCCCCAAATTTGGGAGACAGGGAGGAAGTTTGGTGGGGAAAGGATTAAGTGATTGGGTTTGCTAATTGGTTAGGTAGGGGGCAAAATCATAGGGGTGTAGAAATCAGCTTCTTGTATTACTTTAGTTCCTGGAGTCACAATTCCAGCTGAGTCATTTTGTTGGTATGGGCCACTGGTCTGGGTGGGTCAGCCAAGCCACTGGAATATGGGACCTGGAAGAAATCTCAGAAACTTACCCCTGAGTTTTATTAATTTTTTTATTTTTTATTTTTTGAGTCACAGTCTCACTGTGTCACCCTGGCTAGAATGCTGTGGCATCACAGCTCACAGCAACTGCAGACTCTTGAGCTTAAGTGATTCTCTTGTCTCAGCCTCCCAAGTAGCAGGGACTACAGTTGCCTGCCACAATGCCCAGCTATTTTTTTTGTTGCAGTGGTTTAGTTGGCCTGGGCCAGGTTCAAACCCACCACCCTTGGTGTATGTGGGTGGTGCTGTGACCACTGTACTGGTGCGGAGCCAATACCTCTAGGTTTTTATTTTTTTTGAGACAGAGCCTCAAGCTGTCACCCTGGGTAGAGTGCTGTGGTATCACAGCTCACAGCAACCTCCAATTCCTGGGCTCAAGCAAGTCTCCTGCCTCCGCCTCCCAAGTAGCTGGGACTACAGGCACCCACCACAAGGCCCGGCCATTTTTTAGTTGCAGCCGTCATTGTTGTTTGGCGGGCCCGGGCTGGATTCGAACCCGCCAGCTCAGGTATATGTGGCTGGCGCCTTAGCCCGTTGAGCCACAGGTGCCGAGGCTACGTCTAAGTTTTGAAAGGATAATGTGCCAGGCATGGTGGCTTAGACCTGTAATCCCAGCACTGTGGGAGACTGAGGAAGGAGAATTGCTTGAGCTCAGGAGTTCAAGACTTATCTGAGCGAGAGTGAGACCCACGACTCCTCAAAAAAAATGAAAAACCCAGTCGGACACCGTGGCAAGCGCCTGTAATCCCAGCAGCTTCAGGAGGTTGAGGCAGCAGGATGCCCACAGCCAGAGTCTGAGGTTGCAGTGAACTATGACACCATTGCACTCCGCTCAGGGCATAAGGTGGAACTCTGTCTCAACAACAACAACAATAACAACAATAAAAAATCGAAGACATAAAAAAATAAGCAAGGAAATCAAAAAAAAAGGGGGTAATGTTTTATCATTGATACTGTAAATGGTCATAGCTCACAGCAACCTCAAACTCTTGGGCTCAAGCGATTCTCTTGCCTCAGCCCCCTGAATAACTGGGACTACAGGTGCCCGCCACAACTGGCTGTTTTTAGAGGTCTTGCCCTGGCTCAGGCTAGTCTCGAACCTGTGAGCTCAGGCCCATGACCTCCCAGAGTGCTGGGATTACAGGCATGAGCCACCAGGCCCAGCCTTTGAACTCTGTTCTTGATGAAAATATAGTGACTCCTAATTATGGAATCATGTTTTCCTTAGTACTTACAGAATAATGTTTTAATATTTAGCATGGAATTCAAAAGACGTTCTTATTCAGAGCCACCCTTGTGACTTCTTTGTTCCAGTCTACCAACTCCTCAGCCGTGGCACCATTCCTGTACCAGGAAAACCTTCCAACATCACTGCTTCTGTTTGGTCTTCTGTTTATGAACATTTTCTCTTCATTCCATTTGCTGAAATCACACCTAATGAATATTCCTGCTCTGCAGTTCATACTTCTTTAAAATAAATGTATTTTCATAATATTTGCATTGTGTCTCGTTCCACTTATTTTATATGTATCTGTCTCTTCCACTAAATTGTAGGCTCTTGGAAGGTTTAATCTTATGACAGCATTCTGTATTGTTAGCAATCAACAAAAAGGTCTTTTATTTTTCTCATGGGAATATTGATCATTCTATTTTGCTTTATGAATAGTAGCCTTCCCAGCTGCATTATAAATATGAATTCTTTATAGTCTCTGAGGCTCCTAAGAGAAATCTAATTTTTGATAATCATAGATGCAGATATTCACAACATTGTGTTTGTCTTATTTTATATATTTTAGTAATATGTGTTTTAAAATATCAAAGTAACTTTTCTTTTTGTTTTGCCTTTTAGATATTCCTATATGGAGATTTGCCAAAAAATAAAGAGAATATAATATATTTAGCAAATCATCAAAGCACAGGTTTGTATTTCATGTGCATGAAACAGGTTTTTCTACAAATGGTACATGGGCATTCAAAGTGATAACTTTTCACACACATATATATACTTTTTTTTTCTTTTTTTTGAGACAGAGTCTCACTATGTCACCCTTGGTAAAGTACCATGGTGTCACAGCTCACAGCAACCTCCAGCTCTTGGGCTTAGGCGATTCTCTTGCCTCAGCCTCCCAAGCAGCTGGGACTAAGGCGCCCGGCTGTTTTTTGTTGCAGTTTGGCTGGGGCCAGGTTTGATCCTACCACTCTCGGTATGTGGGGCCGGCACCCAACTCACTGAGCCACAGATGCTGCCCCCAAGTAGATTTTTTTTTAAAACATGAATTTTCTATGCAGATATATCCTTGTATTTTTGTGACTTTACTTTCTGGAAAGTCAAGAATGTGAAACCTGTGACTATTGCTGAAATGTACCTTCTCCCTCTGTTGGATGCAGTTGACTCCTTTGTTTTTTTTTTTTTTTTGAGGCAGAGAGCCTCAAGCCGTCACCCTGGATAGAAGAGTGCTGTGGCATCACAGCTCACAGCAACCTCCAATTCCTGGGCTCAAGAGAGTCTCCTGCCTCCGCCTCCCAAGTAGCTGGGACTATGGGTACCCGCCACAACGCCCGGCCATTTTTTGGTTGCAGCCGTCATTGTTGTTTGGCGGGCCCGGGCTGCATTCGAACCCGCCACCTCAGGTGTACGTGGCTGGCGCCTTAGCCCGTTGAGCCACAGGCATCGAACCTGACTCCTTTTGTTTTAAATTTTATGGCCTGAACACATACGTGATATTAAAACTGTATCCACGGATTCATAACAATTTTCTTTTCAAGTATTCCACTCTCAAATTTCATCTGTAGATTAACTAGAAAAGTCACCTTCACGTTTCAATTTTATATTTTCTTTCTCTTTAAGAGATAGGGTACTTTGTATAGTTTGTACCCATTTACTTTCAAACCCAAATTTCTCTGGTTTTCAGGACCCTTTACATTGGTCTTTTTAATTTCATTTCATTTCCTTTTAATCTCATTAAGCCATATCCTTTTTTACCATCTTCTGCACCCAGTTTGCTGCTTTCTGTTTCTTTGCTTTGGCAAGGACCACTCTTTCTTGGGAATTTCTTCTGTTTCAAAGCTTAACTAACTTAATTCAAGGAAGTATACTTGTTTTGTGACCTTTTGTCAATAACATATCTGTAAAGTTATAATTATTAGCTGGGGGCTATGTCCGTTGATTATGTAAGGAACACATAAGTTAACCTACCAGGGTTGTAAGGTACGTGAAATCTTTGTTTGAATGCCACTGTAACCTAGTACTGAGTCTTAAAATTCATTAGTAAAGTGGTCTTACCTTTTGTTGAACACATACATAAAATGTTAAGTTGCACTTGATAATTTCATTTAGCCATGTTTGCTTAAAATTTCCCCTTTTTCTTTTTCTTTTTTTTTTTGAGACAGAGCCTCAAGCTGTCACCCTGAATGGAGTGCTGTGGCATCACAGCTCACAGCAACCTCTAACTCCTGGGCTCAAGCGAGTCTCCTGCCTCCACCTCCCAAGTAGCTGGGACTACAGGTGCCCGCCACAACGCCCGGCCATTTTTTGGTTGCAGCCGTCATTATTGTTTGGCAGGCCCAGGCTGGATTCGAACCCGCCAGCTCAGGTGTACGTGGCTGGCGCCTTAGCCCATTGAGCCACAGGCACTGAGCCAAAATTTCCCCTTTTTCATTAAAAAAGAGAAAACTTTGTTTTCTGGACATTAGGAATCAGAAAAGCCATTTTATTCCATGAACATCCTGCTGTTGGATTATTTTGGTGTTTTGTGACTTTTGTATTTTATGCCTCAAATACAAAGCGTTTCAAGAAATTTTTTTTTTTTTGGCCAGGGCTGGGTTTGAACCCGCCACCTCCAGCATATGGGGCCAGCACCCTACACCTTAGAGCCACAGGCGCAGCCCTCAAGAAATATTTTTTAAAAGCTCCCAAAACACAGAATTTATATTTTTAAAATATCTACTATCAATTTAAAGTAATTTTAAATTTTCTTTTCTAAACGCATTCTTCATACAGTCCTGTGAAGAGACTTTTCTGTTTCAGTGAAGAGAGTGCTGGGGACTCGTGTGTGCACTGGCACTGATCTGGTTTCTGTCTTTGCAGTTGACTGGATTATTGCTGATATGTTGGCCTCTAGGCAGGATGCTCTTGGACATGTGCGCTATGTGCTGAAAGATGGGTTAAAGTGGCTACCTTTGTATGGGTGTTATTTTTCTCAGGTAAGTTTTGTTCACACTTTCTCTTTATGCACTTTATAAAAACTTCTATATTTTAAAATTTAACATGTTAACTTATATAATGTATGGTTTCTAAAATGGGTTTAATAGATTATTCTAAATTGAAGTAATTTGGTATTTTTAATGGTGTGTATTTAAGTACATGTTTGGTTATCCACGTATAGCTGTCTCTTAACATCTGAGGGGTAGGGATTGTTTTCATGACCCCCACAGATACCAAAACGCAAAGATGTTCAAGTCCCTATAAAATGGCAAAGTTTCTGCATATGACCCAGAAGTATTCAAGTCATTTCCACATTACTTATGATACCTGATACAATGTAAATGCCATGTAAATAGTTGTTATACTATATTGTTTTATTATTGTTATATTGTTATTTTTTATTATTTTCTTCCCCCAAGTATTTTTGATCCCTAGTTCATTGAATCTCTGGATATGGAGGGTCAATTATAGTTATATTAAATGAAAAAGCAGAAATGCAAGTGCACAAAAGTCAAATAAAATTTAAAGGCATAGAATTCAATAGGCTGTTATCTTAAGCAACTGATGATAAAAGCAATGAATGATTTGTTTGATATAAAAAACCTATGAGGGTGGCGCCTGTGGCTCAAAGGAGTAGGGCACAGGCCTCATATGCTGGAAGTGGTGGGTTCAAATCCAACCCCAGCCAAAAACAAAACTGCAAATAAAAATAAAAAATAAAAAACCCGTGAGCTGTCTATGTTTACATGTACTTAGCATGAAGTTTTATTTTCTCCAGCTCTGGAGGCTCAAGGTGTTGGCAGGGCTGGTTTCTCCAGAGGCCTCCCTCCTTGGCTTGCAGACAGCAGCCTTCTCCCTGTGTCCTCATGTGGTCTTTTCTCTGCATGTGCATCCCTGGTGTCTCTCCCTCTTTTTAGGAAGACACTAGTCACATTAGATCGGGACCACCCCTGTTAGGACCTTCTTTAGGCTTAAAGTCCTAACCCTAACCCTTAAAGTCCCTGTCTCCAAGTACAATCACAGTGGAAATTAGGTCTTTAATATACTGATTTTAGGGAACACCATTCAATCCATAAGCTTGCCACGAAAATAATATGTAGCTAAGCCAATTTTTTTTAATCCCTAAAGATTGTGTATGTTGACATTTTAAAGACACTTTTTAGTGGAAAATTGGAGGTTAAGATCCATCTGATTGGTCAAGTTTTTTAATTAACAAAAGAGTTTTTAAGAAAGATTTTTATTTTAACTCAACAAAAATGTTTATGTATTTTTCAGTACCATGTAGCATGCAGTTTTATTTGAGTTATGTTGAAACAAGTCATTTTTTTTTTTTTTTTATGGGGATAGAGTCTTACTAGGGCACCCACAGTAGAATGCCGTGGCATCACAGCAACCTCAGATGAGCTCTTGGGCTTCAGTGATTCTCTTGCCTCAGCCTCCCAAGTATCTGGGACTACTGGCGCCCACCATAACCCCCGGCTATTTCTTTGTTGTAGTCATCATTGTTGTTTTGCTGGCCTGGGCTGAGTTTGAACCTGCCATCCTCAGTGCATGTGGTACCATAACCACTGTGCTACGGGCGCCGAAACAAGTGTTTTTATCTAAATAAATTTATGTTAAGATGCTGCTATTTAAATGCATTAAATATAGTTTGAATTCTGAAGTGTTTGTTCACTCTGTATCTTTGGAAATATAGCTGCCTTTCTGATGACTATAGCCATTGGTTATTTTAAGAATAAATCCTTTTTCCCCCATTTTTTTTAATGTGGCAGCATGGAGGAATCTATGTAAAGCGAAGTGCCAAATTTAATGAGAGAGAAATGAGAAGCAAGCTGCAGAGCTACGTGAATGCAGGAACTCCTGTAAGATTATGCCTTTTTTATTTTTCTTATCAATTCTCACTTTTAAACTTAAGAATTAAGTTAAAATCTATGAATAATTTTGTAAAGTATATCATCATCCTATGTTTAATTAATAGTTCAGTTTTGTTGAGGCAAAAAAAAATCCTCTAAAGATAGATAAGCATTTTTCTTTGGCCATCAGAGAGATTGAGGTTGGTTAGATCCTTTGCTGGTGGTTGTCAATATTGACCTTCAGGAAAAAGAACACTTAAGAGTGTTTTAGAGTCTATAAATAGAAAATAGAACTGCATTTGTACCACTGTAGTGAAGCTATTTTAAGGGCTCATCAAATTCTTTATCTTTAGTATCAGATTTAGTTTTAGAAGCAGAACTATTCTCTGTCAGTATAAATTTGGATTTTTTGTGTATACTGAGTTATTTGAAAAACAAACAAAAAGGATATCTGAAAATGAAAAGTCATTCAGTGTAAATATTTTACAAAAACTCTGCTTCACAAAAGGTATGTATGGGATCTCAGTCTTTTATTTGAAGAATACTAATTGCTGCAGGCGTCTTTTCCTCACGACTGACCCCCTTCTAGGACAAACCAACAAGATTATAATGACTGCTTGAGCTTTACTTTTCAGTGCATTACACGAGCCTAGAAGTTCAGCTCACAAGTACCAAATTCTTTTCTTTGTGCTTTCTTATCCCTTTTCTCCTCCCAGCTCTTCTTTACTCTTCCCCTCACCAGGGCTCCTAGGCAGCAGTCAAAGCTCACAGTGAAGGAAGAGTTCTCCACAATCACTGGTAAAGTGCCCTGCGTGAACGTTGTTTACTTATGTACATTTTCTAGGTGTTTCTGTGTTAGGAAATTGAGTCCTCTTTGGGCATGAGGAAGAAGTAGAACGTAATGAGGTGAATTGTGCTCCTTTGTGCTAACACTGTTGACCCTCGAGAGGGGAACTCGGTTTGTTAAAAGATTTTGAAACGGTGTGGTGAATTTTGGCAGAATTGGGATTCATTGCTTACAGATTTCTAAAAGAGAATTGATTGGCAATATTTATATCTACTTTCTTGAAAAAATGTTTTTTTAATTTTAAATCATGAATTTATATGTCCATCCCACTTCTTCCTCTAGTTAGCCAGTCACCCCAGCCACGTATGGCTGCTGTGGAGTTTGTTGTGTATTCTGCTGTAAGCACTGTATAGGAAGCAAACAGATACAGCAAGCACTCTTTTTACATGAATGTTAGCATTCTACACATGGTTTCCCCTTGCTTCCCTCCCCCGCCCCCACCCTCAGTAAATACAGTGTCAAAAGCGCTAATGTTTAGAAACTCTGTTTTATTTATTATATGTCTTTTTTCTCTGGCTGCCTTAAATTTCTCCATGTTTTTGGTTTGTAGCAGTATTATATGTATAATAATAATAAGTATTATATGTCTGAGTATCGTTTTTTTGAGGCAGAGACTCATTTTGTTGCCCTTAGTAGAGTACCATAGCATCACTGCTCACAGCAACTGCTAACTCTTGGGCTCAAGCGATTCTCTTGCCTCAACCTCCCCAGTAGCTGGGACTACAGGCACCTGCCACAACGCATGGCTGTTTTTAGAGATGAGGTCTCTCTCTGGCTCAGGCTGGTCTCCATCCTGTGAGCTCAGGCAGTCCGCCTGCCTCAGCCTCCCAGAGTGCAGGGATTACAGGTGTGAGCCCCACTCCTGGCCTGAGTGTCATTTTTAAAAAATTTAGGCTGGTCGATCTCTGAGCTTAGATCTATGTTTTGGTGTTTGTCATTAACTTTGGGAAATTCTTTTTTTTTTTTTTGAGACAGAGCCTCAAGCTGTCACCCTGGATAGAGTGCTGTGGCATCACAACTCACAGCAACCTCCAATTCCTGGGCTTCAGTGAGTCTCTTGCCTCTGCCTCCCAAGTAGCTGGGACTACAGGTGCCCGCCACAACGCCCGGCCATTTTTTGGTTGCAGCCGTCATTGTTGTTTGGCGGGCCGGGGCTGGATTCAAACCCGCCAGCTCAGGTGTACCTGGCTGGTGCCTTAGCCCGTTGAGCCACAGGCACCGAGACAACTTGGGAAATTCTTTCTGGCTATTTCTTTAAATATTATTCCTACCCTGTTTTCTTTTCTCTAATTCTTTGTGCATTGGGTTGTTACTTTAACACAGCACTTGGATGGATTATTCTATGCACTTTCCTCTTTTTCCTTATGTGTTATAGTTAGAGTAACTTCTGTTGGCCCATCTTCAAGTTCACGGATTGTTCCCTTGGCTGTGTCAAGTCTACTGATGAGCTAATTAAAGGCACTCTTCATCTGTTACTGTGTTTTTCATCCCTAGCATTTATCTTTGATTCAGCCTCATAGTTCTCTGTGCAGTCTCATAGTTCACCCGATCATAAAGGTCATCTACCGTATAGGTCTGACAGTCCCAACACCTGTGTCATAGCTGCATCTGGTACTTTTGATTGCCTTGTCTCTTCAGATTGTGCTTGTACTCGCCTTTTTTTTTGCTTCCTAACATTTTGTTGAAAGTTGAGCATCTTAGATAGGATGATAGAAAATAGAAACTGAGGCAAATTGTATTGATACCTGGACATGGATATACTTTTCTTTTTGCCAGGCCTTTAGAGTTGGGGGTGAGTTGGTCCAGTCAGGAGTTGTGCTGGATTTGGGTTTTACTGCTGGCATAATTTTTTTCACACACTTCAAGTTCCTGTAGCATTTATTACTTTGTGTTTAGGATGGAGGATATTTTGCCAGAGATAGTTTCCTTAACATCTACTGCATGCTCAGCTTTCTCACACATCTCAGGGTGCTCCTCCCCATGGTAGTTCTCTGATACTTTTTCTGAATTCTTGCTTAGCTGGCTGGTGTAGGGAGAAGAAAGGAATTGTCTTTTTGTTCTGGTCAAGTCTTAGGGAGGGTCTTGGGGGTGGAGCCTTCTCTGGCCTTGTCTTGCTTCCAGCTCTGAATCTGTGCCCAGGATATATTCTTGCCTCTCCCCCTGTAGAGGAGTTTTTCCTTTCTGTTCTCTTCCACCAGCCTTATTTGGGTTTTATCCATGTCCCAAGGTAGCAGGGTTTCTTTACCCTTCTATCATTTTATGGCTGTTGTTCCATAGGAAAGATAGAAGGAAAGAGTCTGTGCTGGGCCTTGAGCCTAACCAGCAGGGCTGCTGTCCTACATCTAGGCTAGCCCTGACCCCACTGATCCCAGAGTTTTTTTCTTTTTCTTTTTCTTTTTCTTTTTTTTTTTTTTTTTTTTGCAGTTTTTGGCTGGGGCCGGGTTTGGACCCACCACCTCCGCTATATGGGGCCGGCACCCTACTCCTTTGAGCCACAGGAGCTGCCCCCCCACCAGTGTTTTTTCTTAATCTTTTCTTTTTTGTTTTTTCCTAAGTACATGATAAGGTTTGTGGTAGAACCTATGTGTGAGTTATTGTGAATTCTCCTTGTATCTGCAGCCCCCGGGGTTCTTTTCTTCTACCTGCTCAAACTTGGATTTTTGTAAATTATTAAGTTTTAGCTAAATGCTTTTTTTTTTTTTGAATTTTTATTTATTTATTTTTTTGGAAAGTGAATGAATGTATCAATGAATGAACACAGTCCCCTCTGGGGCAAAGTGAATGAATGCATCAATGAATGGACACAGTCCATTCATGCATTCATGGAATTGAGGCCCAGGAAATTCACATGAATAAATTCTTTTTTAAAAAAATTACTTATTTTTTAATTTTTTTTGAGACAAAGTCTCACTTTGGAATCCCAAGCTAGAGTGGCATGACCTCACCCTAGTTCACAGCAACTTCAAACTCCTGGACTCAAGCAATCTCCCTGCCTCAGTCTCCTGAGTAGCTGGGACTACAGGTGTACACTGCTATAGCCAGTTGATATTTATTTATTTTAAATTAAGCCTTCTGAAAGCAAATAGATATTACTCAGGTTCTTCATTATACTCTTTGATTCTGAAAGTTAATTAAGTAATTGATACTGTAGAAGATATTTGTCAAGTTACCTACTCAAATGAATCTATTTTATGATTACTTCAGTTCTTGATATTATTTGAGATATTGCAGAATTTTGTTTCAAATTATTATTTTGTTATAAATTATGATGACATATCTTCTATAATTATTGCTGGGACAATACAGTATTCTCATAAGGTACTTATTAGTTGTGGATGCAAATAAAAAATTTCTGATAAAAATAACTTCTTCATTTGTAGCGGTCAAATCAGAATTTTAGCTAGTAGAATATGTATATGACACAAATAGGGAGACCTATGTTTTTTCTTCTAACTTTTTTACTCCTTTTCTTTTTTTTTTTTTTTTTTTTTTTTTTTTTTTGAGACAGAGTCTCAAGCTGTCACCCTGGATAGAGTGCTGTGGCATCACAGCTCACAGCAACCTCCAATTCCTGGGCTCAAGCGAGTCTCTTGCCTCTGCCTCCCAAGTAGCTGGGACTACAGGCACCAGCCACAATGCCTGGCCATTTTTTTGGTTGCAGCCACCATTGTTGTTTGGCGGGCCCAGGCTAGATTCGAACCCGCCAGCTCAGGTGTATGTGGCTGGCGCCTTAGCCCGTTGAGCCACAGGCGCCAAGCCCCAGTAGTGTATTTTTGATACTGCATCAATTGAATCCTCCTCATGAAATATTCACCCAAACTGATTCCTTGAAAAGTTTCCCCTGTACATTCTTCTAGAATTTTTATAGTTTCATGTCTTAAGTTTAAGTCTTTAATCCAGCGAGAATCTATCTTAGTTAATGGTGAAAGATGTGGGTCCAGTTTCAGTCTTCTGCAGGTCGCTAGCCAGTTCACCAAGCACCATTTGTTAAATAGGGAGTCTTTTCCCTACTGAATGGTTTTAATTGGCTTGTCAAAGATGAAATAATGATAAGTAGCTGGATTCATCTCTTGGTTCTCTATTCTGTTCCAAACATCTACCTCTCTGTTTTTGTGCCAGTACCATGCTGTTTTGATCACTATCGATTCATAGTACAGTCTCAGGTCTGGTAGCGTGATTCCTCCTGCTCTGTTTTTATTTCTGAGTAATGTCTTGGCTATTTGAGGTTTTTTTCTGATTCCATATAAAATGAAATATTATTTTTTCAAGATCTTTAAAATATGATAATGGAGCTTTTTAGGAATTGCATTAAAAATATATATTGCTTTGGGTAGTATAGACATTTTAACAATGTTGATTCTTCCCAGCCATGAGCATGGTATGTTTTTCCATTTGTAAAACATTTTTGGCTATTTCTTTTCTTAAAGTTTCATAGTTCTCTTTATAGAGATCTTTCACATCCTTTGTTAGGTAAATTCCCAAATATTTCATCTTCTTTGGCACTACTGTGAAAGGAATAGAGTCTTTGACTGTTTTTTCGGCTTGGCTATTGTTGGTATATGTAAAGGCTACAAATTTATGGTTGTTGATTTTGTAGCCTGAGACATTGCTGTATTCCTTGTTCACTTCTGAAAGTTTTGTAGTAGAATCCCTGGTGTTTTCCAGATATACAGTCATATCATCTGCGAAGAGTG
>CAUYRH010022732.1:0-52878 GCA_963574655.1 Perodicticus potto | reverse complement strand
TTTGTTTTGTTTTGTTTTGTTTTTGCTGGGGCTGGGTTTGAAACCACCACCTCCGGTACATGGGGCAGGCGCCCTACTCCTTTGAGCCACAGGCACCACCCTTTCTTTAAAAAAAAATTTTTTTTTTTTTTTTTTGAGACACAGCCTCAAGCTGTCACCCTGGATAGAGTGCTGTGGCATCACAGCTCACAGCAACCTCCAATTCCTGGGCCCAACCGAGTCTCTTGCCTCCGCCTCCCAAGTAGCTGGGACTACAGGCGCCCGCCACAACGCCCGGCCATTTTTTGGTTGCAGCCGTCATTGTTGTTTGGCGGGTCCAGGCTGGATTCGAACCCGCCAACTCAGGTATACGTGGCTGGCACCTTAACCCGTTGAGCCACAGGCGCTGAGCCTAATAAAAATTTTTTAAAAAGAGATAGCAAGACTGAAGATACAACAAGTAAAATGCCTTGCCTAGATAATACAGATAATTAGAAGCAAAGCTTAGTTACAATCAGGATTTCTGAACCCAAATTTCTGTGCTTTTTACACTTTATAAAATTGTTCTGTTACCTTTTTTATTCTTGAGCTGGTCATGCAGCCATAGGTATAAATTAAGATAACACCTCCAGTCCTGCTCTGGCATCACTGGGAATAAATTAGAATAAAACTTGAATAATCTATAAATACATATCATTATACCAATTTTATTACTGCAGAATATCTTTTGTAATATACTGCTTTTAAAAATGTTTAAAAATTGATTTGTTTCAAACATCTTACTAGTGTTGAAGGAAAATAAGTATGTTATTTTATAGCTTCTTCTTTTCATAGTAAATCATTGATGTATAGGATTGATATTTTATCTGTCAAGTATTATAAGCATTTTAGCCAAAAGATGGCCCATACTGAGCACCTGTACTGACCTAATCGATAGTAATGGCTCATATGTAAGTTTTATAACTTAAGGGTTTAATATTTCACTGCAAAGACTCTACTAGGTTTTGGCATGAGAAAAATCTACGGAGTAGTCAACTTTTATTTATAGATTATTAAGTAAATAACACTCATTTAAAAATACTATAGATTTCAGTGTCAGGAGGTTATATAAATGTTAGAGACCTCTTTTTTCTTTTTAAACAACTGCTTGAATGTCTATTACATTTATCGTTTTCTGCCACAGTTTTGGCTTTTAAGAGGTTAATAATTATATACTGTAAATAGTTGTTGACCACTGTTGGTTTAAGAGAAAGAATGTTGAGATCACTTACCCTCCATTGCCTTATCGGTGCCTCTATTTCATTAAATTCATTACAATAAACATTTCAGGCAAAATATTCAATGGGCAACTTAAATTATTAGTTTTGTAATTAACATATTATAAGAAAGTGTTTCATTTTGAATGTTGTTTTTCTAAGTGCTTACACTGCTCTCTGCAATTTATGAACACATTTTATCTAAGTTTCATTATATGTATCATGTAGATACACTATTTATTAAAATTATTAAAAATTGAACCTTTTTTCAAGTGTATTTACTTCAGGACATAATTTAGATTACTCCTATTAGGGTAATGTCAAGCAACTCTCATATTATTAAGTGCCTCTGCCTGACAAACTCTTTGAAATATCTCTGTGGCTAACCACAGCATATTGACCTACTTATCACTATAAAAGCAATTTCTCTAAAATGATAAGTTCTCTTTTTAGACAAACATACTGCATTATCTTTGAAATAGTATAGATTTCAGTGTGTGTGTGTGTGCGCATGGGCATAATTACATTTGATTTCAAAAGTCTCCAAAGATAAGCAAAGGAGATGATGTTTATTGGGGAATTACACAGACAAGGGATCTGCAGGAATACAGGGATGATGAAAGAGACTCCAGAATAAGCAGTCACAGAGTAGCTGATCTTGGTCGGCTAGAAGAAATCAAAAACTAAAAGAACTCATTTGTAAGAAAAATTGCTGCTTTCCAGAACACAGCACTGCAGAGGGCACCGTCCAACAACAGCAGAACACTCGTCACCCTCACGTTCCACATTCTGGGCCATAAAACACGGCTTATTAAATTGAAAAGAATAGAAATAATACAAAGGATATTCCACACAATAAAATTAAACTAAAAATCAATAACAAAAAGCTAAAATGTTTCCACATATTTGGTGATTAAACAAACTTATGAAAGAAAGAGATCCTGCCATTTGCCACATGGATAAAACAGGAGGACATTAGTTTGCGTGAAATAAGACAGACAGAGAAAGAACCTGTGCTGTGATAGCATGTATATGTGGAATCTGAAAAATCCAAATATACTCAGGGAATAAAAAAAGTAAACACAGACACTCAGAGATAGAATTATTTCTATCTGTACATAGGTTATTATACAGCGGTACATTGTGCCCTGTCAGCTGAGAGAGCCTAGTAACAATGACTCTGACATCGACAAGCCCATGTAGTTTCTAGATCTTGGTTTTTGATACCATTCTCCAATAAAAGGAACTAGGCATCCTTGGAAAAATGGCGGATTCTAGGATTGTGGCAGAAAATATATAAGATCAGCCTGGAATATATTGCAGTGCTAGAAAGTAAGGAAGAGCTAAGAAAAAAAAAAAAAAAGTTTGTGGTTGAAGGTCAAGGGACACAGGAGCCACCTGAAAGCCCTTTCAGTGACTCCAAAGAACCACTCAACCAGAAACCATTTAAACAACAAAATAAATGCATATGTTAGCATAGAATTATAACCAAAAGTATAAAATCAATGTACATGAATGTATACTGATGCAGTTAAACAATTGAACAAATGAATAAGCGAAACAGAAGAGGCATCTACATTTTAAAATAATTTCAAATAATTTATATAAATATTCCATTTTCAAGTATAGTAGGAGGCATAAATCCCCACACTTGAAGCATAGGTTGCACATAGTAACTTCCTTCCAAAAACTATAATATGAAAAGTAGGTAAAAAAAAAAAAAAAAAGATAACTTTATACGGGATAAATGTGGCAACTATTACCTTGCAAGTGGATCACAGCCAATATCTGCAGTGGTAAATCACATTGCCTGGATGTATTCTTCATATGATGTAATGAAAATTGAGCTTTGTCATTATGGTCTTCCTCTGCCAAACCATAACTCTAGTCTAATCATAAGAAAACATCAGATAAATTCCAATACAGAAACTTCCTCCCAAATATTTACCTGGACTCCTCAAAACAGTCAAGATTACTAAAACTGAGGATATTAAAAGACTATCTCAGCCAAGAATAAAGAGTTACGATGAGTGAGTGCAGGGTGGTATCCTCTGTGATACTCTAAAGCAGGAAAATAACATTTAGATGTTAAAAGACAAACAAAAACATTATACTGACTATAGTGCAGACTTAGTTAAGAATGATATATCAAAATTGGCTCATTAATTGTAAAAAATCACCATACCAATGTAATAGGTTAGTGAGAGGGAAAACTAGGAAAAGAGTATTGAAACTACATAGGTATTACCTTTAAAAGTTTTTATTAATCTAAAATTATTAAACATAAAGTCTGCTTAAAAAAGTACAGTCCAAATGTATTCATCTAGAAACACAGGACTGAAGAAGTGGAATGTGCCCTTCTTTTTTTTTGAGACAGAGCTTCAAGCTGCCACCCTGGGTAGAGTGCTGTGGCATCACAGCTCACAGCAACCCCCAACTCCTGGGATCAAGCGATTCTCCTGCCTCTGCCTCCCAAGTAGCTGGTACTACAGGTGCCTGCCACAATGCCCGGCCATTTTTTGGTTGCAGCTGTCATTGTTTGGCAGGCCTGGGCTGGATTTGAACCCACCAGCTCAGGTGTATGTGGCTGGTGCCTTAGCCACTTGAGCCACAGGCACCAAGCTGAATGTGTCCTTCTTATTCACAAATTAGAACAAAAAATACACAAAGATTAGAGGGAAATGAAAGGATAAAAAATTGCAAGGCTTCATAAATTTTCAAACAAAATACATACATGAAACTATTACATGGTAAATTTAATATTTTCAGGGAATTATGACATGTGAAAAAATAGAAAAAGAGTCCCAAAATTTTATACAGGCATACTTTGTTTTATTGCACTTTTTTAGTGTGCTTCACAAGGATAGCTTTTTTTTTAAACAAATTGAAAGTTTGTTGCTACCTTTATTGAAGTTTTTTGCACCATTGTTCCAACAGTGTCCACTCATTTCATATCTCTTTGTCATATTTTGGTAATTCTCATTATACTTCAAACATTTTCACTATCATTGGATAAATACTTGATAAATGTGTGGATATATGGAAATGTTCTAGTAGCCTGAATAAAAGATCAAACAAGGCACAACATTCTCTTGAGCCAAAGCTTGAGGCAGACCAAAGCCCTAACTCTTCAATTCTATGAAGACAGAGAAATGAAGAAGCTGGGGAAGAAAAGAATGAAGCTAACAGAAGTTACTTCATGAGGTTTTGAAAAAGAAACCATCTTCATAACATAAAAGTCCAAGGTGAAAAATCAAGTGCTGATATAGAAGCTGCAGCCAGTTATCTAGAAGTCTAGCTAAAATCATTGATAAAGGTGGCTATACTAAGCAATAAATTTTCAGGATAGATGAAACAGACTCTTATTGGAAGACATATCTCCTAGGACTTTCATAGCTAGAGAGCAGTCAATGCCTGGCTTTAAAGCTTTGACGAATGGGATGACTCTTTTGTTAGGGGCTAATGCAGATAGTATCTTTATTTTGAAGGCAGTGCTCATTTGCTGTTTTGGACATCCTAGTGCTCTTAAAAATTATGCTAAATCTACTCTGCTTATGCTCTATAAATACAACAAAACCTGGATGAAAGCACATCTATTTACAATATGGTTTACTGAACATTTTAATCCCACTGTTGAGACCTACTGCTCAGAAAAAGTTTCCTTTTGAGATATTATTAATTATTGGCTGTGTACCTGGTCACCAAAGACCTGTAGTGGAGATGTACAAGAAGAATGCTATCTTCCTGCCTGCTTATACAGCATCTATTCTTTAGGCAAAGGATCAAGAAAATTTTTGATTTGCAAATCTTATTATTTAAAAAATAAGTTTTTAAATTATTTTGTGAACCTGCTATTGATTCATGGATGTGGTCAAAGTAAATTGAAGAGTGCTGAACAAGATTCACCATTTTAAATGCCAATAAGAACATTCATCATTCATTGGAGCCCATAATAGGAATTTGAAAGATTTCAACCCTCATGGATTACTCTGAGGGTGTTCAACACTTTAGTGAAGGAAGTAACTGTGAATGTGGTGTAAATACCAAGAGAAGCCTAAAGGTGTAACAAAATTACTACAATATCAGCATGAAATTTTAATGCATGAAGAGTTGCTTCTCATGAATTAGCAAAGAAAAGTTTCTTGAGACAGAAACTACTCTTGGTGATGGCGATGTAAGCATTGTTGAAGTGATAAAGAATTTATAGTATTTCATTAATTTAGTGGATATAGTAGGGGTGGCATTGGAGAGGATGGACTCCAATTTTGAAAGAAGTTCTAATGTTGATAAAGTACTTTCAAATAACATCACATGCTACAGAGAAATCTTCCTTGAAAGGAAGAGTCAATGGATGTGAAAACTCTTTTTGTTTTATGGTTATAAGAAATTGCCACAACCACCTCAACCTTCAGCAACTACCAGACTGATCAATATGCAGCCACCATGGAATACTATGTAGCCATTAGAAAAGATGGAAACTTTATGTCCTTTGTATTACCTGGATGGAAGTGGAATACATTATTCTTAGTAAAGCATCAAAAGAATTGAGAAGCAAGAATCCTATGTAATCAATTCTTATATGAGGACAATTGATGACCCTGTACATGGTGGGGGTGGGGGACGGGGAGCGCAGAGAGAGGGAAGGAGAGAGAGGGGTGGGGGTCACTGTGCATGACACACCTTTAGGGGGCGGGACTCAATTATAAGAGGGACATTACCTAACAAATGCAATCAGTGTAACCTGGTTCTTTATACCCTCAATGAACCCCCCAAAATTAAAAAAAAAGCCCAGTAGCAGCAGAAATATTATAACACATTAAAAGGGCTAAATTCTCCAATCACTAAATATATTTGAAAGGTGATCGATAAAAAACCACAAAGAATATGAACAGTCAATTTAATTTATAGTCAACACAAATACTTTTCAAATATATAAAAATGTTTGATCTCAGTCATAATTTTTAAAAAATCATATTAAAGTCATGTGCTAACTTAAATTTGTCACAGTCTATGTAGGTGACAACTAAACTTTGATAATATACCCTTAAAGGTAGTAAGAAAATAAGCATTGTCTTACTTGATGTTTTGGAGTTCAACTACAATACAGCTAGAAATATTTATCAAAATTGTTATTTCCCATACCCTTTGACATAGCAGTTGTGTTATTTGAAATAACATAAGATTTGACAATATTTAAATATGCCACACCTATACACAGTTGTATATATATAGTCCTGTAAATGTGCCTTTTAAAAAGAGAATCTGTGTATATAGTAACATGAAAATGTCAAAGTATATTGCTAATTAAATAAATCAATGTCTAGACTATTGTGTATAGTGAACCACATTTGTCTAACAAATATATATATGTGTATAAATGACATACATGTATACGGGCTTATATATGTCTAAACTATCTTGGAGACTATCATGAAAAGCACTACAAAGGATAAGCAAAAGTAGGTATTTCTGGGTGAATAAAGAGAAGCTGGGGTGGGGTAAAGTTGAGTTAGCTTCTCCCTATTGTACTCAGTACCAATGGAAAATTAAATAAAATGTAATTAAAACATATATAGAACTATAAACTTTAATTTCTATCACTTGTAATTATTTCATCCACTTCAAATAAAGTATCATTGCTTTATTTTATCTCCTTTTAGTAAATGCAAAATGCATTTTAAAAGATGTTTTTATAATTTTTATTCTATGAGAAGTGCATCTTTGAACCACTGGCCTTTGTTATTTTCCTGTCCTTACATTAGCAGATTTAAATAAATTTCACATCATTATGTAGCTCTTAGTTTAGATGGTCTGTTTTTGTTCTTTTTCAGTTTAAACACTTAGAAAACACAACCAGAATTATTTCTGAAAGTAGCACAGTGAGTTCAGTTGATTTCCTGGACTCATTTACCTTTTGAACTTGCTTTCCTGAGAGCGTTTCTATTTATTATCATTAGCAGAAATCAATGTTTTGAAGTTTATCTCTTTAACAAAGTTACTTCCCCCACACTTCTGTTTATATTTAAGAAATCCTCTCTCAAGTGTGCCTTTCTCTCCACCTTGAATGATGCCTTGGATGTCTTTAATTGATCTTTTGTTACACATGTATATACGAATACTAATCTAAAGGTAATTTTTACTGAGTATTCTTACTGGATTCAAAGGGAAAGGTATCAGTATCACAAGGTATTTCTAAATAACTCCTGTGTAACTTATTACAGTCCTAAAACGTCAGGATTGTGTGAAAATGTTGGTTTTTTCCTTCATACCCGGAGGAAGATTGAGTTATATTTGCATAACCACTGGTATTTTTAATGCAGTGCAACAACAAAGGGATGACCCATGAAAGAAATAATTGATAAGGTGAAATTCATTAAAATTAAAAACGTCTGTTCTGCAAAAAGACAAGGTCAAAAGAATGAGAAGATAAGCCAGAGAATGGGAAAATATATTTGTAACAAGTTGTATGTAATAAAGAAGTTTTATTCAAAACATACAAAGAGCTCTTAAACTTTAACAATAATAAAATAAGCAACTAGATTAAAAAATGTGTTGAAGACCTTAACAGCCACTTCCCCAAAGAAAATATATAGATGACAAATTAGCATGTGAAAAGATACTCTCTATCATATCCCATCATGGAAATATAAATTAAAAACCAAAATGAGGCTCAGCACCTGTAGCTCAGTGAGTAGGGTGCCAGCCACATGCACCGAGAATGGCGGGATCGAGCCCAGTCCAGGCCTGCTAAACAACAATGACAACTGCAACCAAAAAATAGCTGGGCATTGTGGTGGGCGCCTATTGCCCCTGCTACTTTAGAGGCTGAGGCAAGAGAATCTCTTAAGCCCAAGAGTTTCAGGTTGCTGTGAGATGTGCCACCACGGCACTTTACCAAGGCCAGAGATACCACTACACACACACAATAATTGCCTAAATTCAGAACGCTGACAATTACAGATGTTGATGAGAATTAGGAGTAACAGGAACTCCATTCATGCTCCTGAGATTGTAAAATGGTACAGTTTCTTTGGAAAACAGTTTCACAGTTTTTTACAAACCTAAACAGGCTCTCAACCATACAGTCTATCAATCCTACTCTGGCAACTACCCAAAGGAGTCCAAGGTATATGGCTAAACAAAACCTACATGCAGATATTTATGGCAGCTTTATTTATAATTGCCCAGACTTGGAAGCAACCCAAATGTCCTTTGGTAGGTGAATGGATAAACTGTGGAAATCCAGATAATGGAATATTACTCGGCACTAAAAAGAAAGGCATTATCAAGCTCTGAAAACACACTGGGGAATCTTAAATGCATATTATCAAGTGAAAGAGGCTAATGGGAAAAGGCTACGTTCTGTATAATCCCAAACCTATGACATGCAGAGAAAGGAAAAACTATGGAGACAGTGAAAAGATCAGTGGTTGCCAAGAGTAAGTAGGGTGGAAAGAGAGAGGGCGATGAATACACTGAGCATACAGCATATTTAGGGCAGTGAAAGTATTCTGTATGATAGTAGAATCATGAGGATATACCATTTTACATTTTTCCAAACTCATTAAAGATGCAATACCAAGAATCAACCCTGTGAGCTATGGACTCTGGGTAATTATTATGCATCAATATAGTTTGACAGATTGTGATGTATCACTCTGTTAGGAAAGTTTATAATGGTGGAGGGGATGCATGCATAGGGGAAGGAAGCACAGGAGATATTTATGTACTTTCAAATTTGTTGTGAACCAAAAAAGATCTAAAAGCATAAACTCTTAAAAACATGCAATGAAGGGATTTTCAAAAAAGATTTGTATTCTTTTATTTCTCTTTTTGAATGAGCTATCACCTTCATAGTATTTTCATCCCCATTACTTTTTGTGCTACTTTTCATATTTTTCCTTTTCTACATACTATAACATAATCAATTTCTTGAATATTCTTTTTGACTTCATTGAAATACTATCATGGAGGCTATTTGATGAATAGTTTCTCATTATTAAGTATAGTCGTTTCCTTTGTAAAATATAGTTTCTTAATATGTAGATGATCTAATACATACCCACGTAAGAGAAAAACTCAGATTAATTCAAGTTGGGGGGCAGAGAAACAAGGGAGGGTGAGGAGGAAGAGGGACGGGTGTATGGCATAAGGCACACCTCTGGGGCAAGACACAGTATAAGAGGGACTTTACTTAACAAGTGCAAACAATGTAACCTAATTCTTTGTACCCTCAGTGAACCCGAATCAATAATAATAATTTTAATTTTAGTGATTTTAGGACACACAGCTATATTTGTGTATGAAAGTGAGTATTGAATTTCAAATCTCTAATTCTGCTGTTTTTTCAAAGCCATCAATTTTCTATCTTGAATTTTCAAAGGCATTAGGATTAAGATAGTAACTAAAGATTTATTCCAAAAAGTACATTTTGTCTATAGACTAAAAAATAGTAAGAATGTGAATTTAAGGAACATGAACTTAAGGACCCTGGCAGAGTTGATGAAGAACGTTCTTTGCAAAAGACAATTGTCTCTTTCTCGGATGGTAGCATCATCGTATTTTCCAAAATCTCTTGTACCTGTGTAATTCATTCAATTAGAATCCATTTGACTAGCTCTGGGCGTGGAATGTGAGCTGCGGTTATATAACCCAACTGCAGCCTTGATACTTAAAATCATATTACACAAACTTTCTTCCCCTCCTAGAATATTCTTCTCCTTGGATACCTTAGGATACGTGTATTTCAGATAACATAGCCAGAAGATGAAAGAAGTCTTTTTTCTACATCACTTTTTAAGAACACTTACCCAGAAGAATCACCTGACCCTACTGGAACATAATACATGTGGAAAATCAAGCTTTATTATATCAAGCTAGTGGGATTTTTGTGTGGTTAGTTAAATTACACAGTTAATTACTATGACCAATGCAAGAAAAAGTGTTTTCTACTTTTTCTTATACAATATAAATAACACATTAGTACTTAGAATTTGATGCATTAATCTTGAGACACCTTCCCCAAGATGCCCTTTACTGCCATCCTTGCCCTGCTGGTGCTCTGCAAAACTGTTTCACAAGTGAATAAATCATGAAGGAATAATTTGTTTGATAAGAGGATTGTTTCCTTGTATCTAGGATCACCCCTACTCCCGAAGAAAAGCGGTACTTCTGCACCAGTAGCTACTGATGGCACCACGATGAACACAAACAATGAACTTTGTGTAAGCAGCTTCAAAGATAGGTTAGAACTGAATGAATTAAAGATGTGACAATATAACAGGGCATGATGTTCTGAGGAACTTGTAGGAGCAAAGGAAGAAAGATTAAATACTCTGAAGGTTAACGGAACTGTATTTTGTTAACATATTGTTCCTAGAAATCCTGGATGGAAAATGTAGGTAGTAGGTTATAGGTATCTTATAAAGAGCTTGAATACTTGAATTACGAAGTCAAAATTAATAGGCAGTGGGAAACCAGTATATTTTTGAGCAAGGTGGTGACATGATCACAGGTACTAAGGAAAAATCATCTATCCATAAAATGTAAAATTTCAGAAAGAGAGAGCAGAAATAGGTAGACAAAGAAGAGAGGTATTACTGGAACTGTCTTGAAAGAATTAATAAGGGACCTGGAAATTGAGAATGAATTAGCATAATATTGTGCGGGTAAAATGCATGTAGAGTTTGGCAACTGAGTGGCTGTAAAAGGTTTTAAATATAGGGAAGTCAAAGATTATTGAGTTCTGAGTCTAGGAAGGACAGATACTAGTATATTCATTAAAAATTATACATAGCTTAGAAATAAAATACCTTGAGTTCATTTTTAAATTATACTGACTTTCATAAAAATAAATTAAAATGAAGTTTGAATCCGATCTAAGAATTAATTCCCAATATTACTCATGCATTCAGTATTTTCAAATGATTATTACAACAAAATAGCTAAAATATATTGAACGCTTACTGTATTATCCGTATATTTCACCGTACTGGGTGCAATATATGAACTATGAAAATGTTTATGCTAGCATTATGTGACTTTGGTAGAGACAATTATTTGTCTTCAACAGGCTAGTTTTATTTTAGTATTCCTGGATGCATAAGAAGTCTACAATTTTCACCCTCTTTGGCAGTTAGCCTGGTTTATCCTTATTCCTTTCTGGCCTAGCCAGATTTCCCTCCATGATAGTCTAGAAATTATTTTTCTCATGGGGTCCTTGGAGGACCCACATTAAAGATGGTGGCACTGGAAAATGAAAGGGAGTGAGACCGCTGGGCCAATGCTTAGGAGGAACCCACACCAAAGAGTACTGCCTGACCCTCACTAGGCTGTGACATGAGTTTTATAAAATGTCTTCATTGCATTTGGCAAGTGAGATTTCATAGTTTTTGTCACAACCTATGGTCTACATCAAAGTGACTCTTTGAAATGGGAAACTGTTGTAATAAAACCTAAAAATACATGGCCTTGACTTACAGTGGATGACAGGAAGCAAGAAAACTTATAGTGGATATTTAAAAAATCATAATCCACGTTTGCAAGGGCAAAAGATGTGTTAATTATCATCTGCAGTAATGAAGAAAATAATGTTTGTCAGGTTAGCCAGCCTAGGGAATGAGGCTAGTCGGCTACAGGACTAGAATACAAAACCTTGTGATGAGTCTTAGATTCAACGGTCTGAATGTAGAAAACATACTGTATGTGGTCGGTCAATTCATGAACAAAACAGCCAGCCACAGTCGTAGATGAAAGAATAAAGAATCTTTTGGAGTTAAAAAGCTATTGCTTCAATTGTCAAACAATGGACTATGAGAATCAAAGTTCTGGCAAAATATCTTATCTGCACCAGGTGGGAGGGAGGTGAACCAGAAGGAACAGGAGCTGGAGGGAGAGCGAGAAGGCACAATACTGAGTTGGGGGTACATGGGAGCAAAGTGACAAAAAATAACACAGATCTGAGAACTAGGATTGGGAGGGAATTCTGGACGTGTTAGGTGGTCAATGAAATGATTGGAAGCAGAAATGGAGCCTACTAAGTCTGAAAGAAATTTTATTTCTAAAGAAACCATAAGGTTGGTCTAAATATCCTTTTGACTTTTGGGATCATTAGTCCACTAGTCTTCCATGAGCAGCAGGCTTCAAATGTAGTACCAGTTCAAAGGATGGCACACTCTAAATTTTTTGAGACCAGCCTGGGCAACATAGGAAGACACTATCTCAAAAAGAGAAAAAAAAAAAAAATCTGGGCATGGTGCTGGCTGTAATCATATCTACTCAGGAGGCTGAGGCAGGAGGATAGCTTGAGCCCAGGAGTTTGAGGTTATAGTGAGCTATGATCCTGCTACTCTACTCTTGCCTGAGTGAAAAGAGTTAGATTCTGTTTCAAAAAACAAAATATCAGAAACTAAACAACAATAAAAAAACCTGAATCAAAAGCTACACATGACCATTGTTATTTCGTAATCACTTGTACCCCAACAGAGCCTGTATTGCCTGTTGCAAACCATACACTTTACCCTTTCAAATATTATGTGTTGATACACAAACACACATGCACATATGTGGAAATACCTATATACATTTTTCTAAGGATACAGTTCATATATATCATGATATATGTGTTGATAATTAGCATTTGTATGTGTACAAATATGTATGTGTCTTTTGTATAAGACCATTTTGGGATATTTTGCTTACTTTCCATAGGCGGTACTAAGGTATGAAGAACAAACTATTTCTGCTGACAAATATGACTTTGGGAAACAATAGAAGTCATTACATAGAGATGAGATGGAGATTTTCTAGTGAAATGGAAGTGCACAGATATTTAGAGTATACCTATTAAATACCAGGTACTCTGCTTTGTATTAAATACTTTGGCTAACAATAGCTATATGTATTAATACTATCCACTATGTTTAGCACAATTAAGTAATGGATTCAGATTTAAACCCAATATTGTATAATAATGAATTGATCCAATATAAGGTTGACACAAAAGACAAAACCATCTGTGGGAAAACCAGGCTACTCAAAATACACACAGAGGTTACTTCAAGGATCACGCTATACGGAGGAGTTGAAAGCATCGTATTTTCCTCTTCTTTTTAGCAACTTTTTTTGTTGCCTGAAATTTACATCAAATGACTGCATTTTAGCCATTAGCACATTTTTTTTTTACATGTTTATCCTTTTAAGTATCTTGAAAAGTCTGATTTAGTATTCAGTATTTCATTTTGGTTAGAAATATAGTAGGCATATAGCTGATTGTGGTAGCCTTTTAAACCTTGCAATTACCAATCTAAAATCTGAATATTAGAAAATTATTGAAGGGATCTTTTATATATAATGACTGATTTGGGGAATGATTTTTATAATTCATTGGTCAAGAGCAGTGGTTCTCAACCTTCCAAATGCTGCGATGTATTTTCATTGTTACAAAGGGGTCGCGACTCACAGGTTGAGAACTGCTGGTCTAGAGTCTTTTAAACATTCCCTGCTAAAACATTATCTTTAGGTAAATTATAAGTGTGTGCCTTTAATGAGAATACGATAGTGCATGTAACTCAAACATCAGACAATTTAAAAGCTGCTTTAAAAAATTGTTTCAACCACTAATGGAAAATTGTAACTTACTTTTCTTTTAAAGAATCTCAAGTGATATCTGTGACATATAAAATACACCTGTTAGGTAAAATTGTACTTTAAGAAAGGTTTATGTTTCTTTACCAGTCCTTCCTAAAATATAGTGCAGCAAGATAAATGCAAAATTATAAAATGATGAACATTTAGACTATCAATATAATCATTTTGTTAATATTTTAAAAATGCAGTAAACCAAATTACAAAAACATTTTTTATAATATTTTAATGACACAATAAATTTCTGACACTAAAAGAAAATTTAATTATCTAATTAAATCTGCCAAGTGAGTTTTACATAATAAAACATTCTATAATGGTGCTAAGTTTTAAGTTAAAGGCAAATTTCCCAGGTTTTCTTTAGATTTTTGCACACTATATTACATTGGCCCAAGTCTGTAGGAGACAGTGCTCTGATTTTTTCCAAAATGGTGCAGTAAATTTCTTCTCTTATAAACAATGTATAATAACTAATATTCCTTGTGGTCAAAATGACAGTTTCAAAGATTTCTAGTTTTAACAAGAATGGTAATGATAAAATGGTCAAAAAACGAAAATCTAAAGTATAATTTTCTGTATTACCTTTTAGAAGATATTGAGTAAATTACCAGTCTCACATATTTTACTAAAATTATCTAATATTCCAGCACATCTGTCTATGTTTCTCATAATGTCTCTCATCTTTCTTCATGTATGATTTGTATTTTAATTATCATGACTTTGTCTAAATATCAAGTTTCTAAATTTCAAACGATAACCAGAAAGATTATTTAAAAGTACGCATGAAATTATTCAAAAATTTAAATGTATAATTAGAACACGCAAGACTACTTAATACAGGTCACATGAGATTATGTTTTAATTTAACACACATTTTAGAATCAGGCAAAAGACACTTAAGAATTATAATGGAGTTCTCTGTAGGGTTCTATCCTATTTGCAAGCAACACTATTCATGTTAAAAGGCACTGTTCATAAAAATCCCTCATAATAGTGTTTGTCTAAGATCAAATATTGTCAGGAAACAATGTGATTTTCTTTAAATATAAAAAGTCCAAAATAAAGTAAAAATAAGGACTTGACTATACTACTATAGAAATTAACTAGGGAGGGTGCCTGGGTAAAATTTTCAACAGGTTTTGTTGTGATGGTGCTGCATGACAGATAGCATGGAAACTTAGTGGCTACAGAAATTAATGTTTATTAGTTGCTCCTATATCTATGCATTTCTGGCTTCTTTTCTATCTCATGATACTGTGATATACTGAGGTTATATCTGCTAACTTCAGCGGGGATTGGCCTCAAGCTGAGCTTTAAGATTAAACAGCTTACACGTTTCCTCATTCTGGTATTAAAGGAGCAACTCTCGTCTGGGACACAGGGTCGACATCAAAGAGGGAAGAAAGCAAGAGATGAAGATAAACATGCAATGCCTCTTAGTGTTTCTGCTCAGAGCTACCACGTATCACTTCAGCTCCACTTAGGAATTGTTAGGAAATTTCTATCCCCAAGTTATTTCAATTTACCATTTGATCAAATGGTGTTCTCCTATTGAACATAGGTTGATTTTTTTTTACTGTATAACAACAGCATAATGTCTGACAACCCCACATCTCCAGCATCAATGCCGTATATGTTCGGTTTGGTGTGGCAGCATCCCACATCTGACACCTATTCCTATATTAGTCAGATTATGTAAAAAATCTGCATCATATTCACCCACCACACTGTGGGTCAACACCTTGCATTTACTTGTTGCTTCAGTATTTAAGGGTTTGCTGGAGCTCCTCATAGCCCTACTGAACTCTGTCAGACTTTGCTGAATTTTTATGTAGGATGCCAGGTGGATGCAGGACTGCCCCTCAAGTCTTCCCACTTTGGGAACCAGGATGAAAGGGGAATATCTTATATGACACTTGTTCTCTTCATAGAAGACAGAAAAAATAGGAGTGATGAGTGGAACTTTATAATGTCCCTGAAAATTTTTGCATAGTCCTGGCAACCTCTGCCCATAGGCCATTGGGAAAAAAAAAATGTTACCCAGCCAAGGCAAATCAGTGGAGAGTAGATTTCGCACCCCCCACACTAAACCATGAAGAGAAAGAGAAAGAAAACAAGAATCATGAATAAATAATACAGAAGAGAAAGAAGTAATAATAAATAATAGAGCGTACAGTGAATCAACTAGATAAACATCCTTGCATTTTTCATGTTGTTGCCAGCAGTCTGCTTTATTTGAAAAATCAGTACTGTTGCAATTATTTCACCAAACTAGTAAAATCATTATTGAGTTAACTAACTGTGGCTTTCTGTTTTGTAAAATTAATGCTGTAATCTCATTCACAAATTATCCCTTTAAATATATAGCTTTCAATCTCTGTATAATAGAACAATGTAAAGAAACTTGATCTTTCTGAAACTAAAGACTGAGGTAATGATTATTCAATAATAATTAGAATTATAGAGAAATATTTAAAGAGTATGAAAATGACTAAACCAGGTAGATGTTTCTAGCAAAATTGAAGCTGTGTTTTGCTAAACAATTTCTCCAAATATACATTGTGTTAGAAAATACAATGACTGATATTTTCAGCTCTCTAAATGCTAGTAATTGTGAGAGTTTGGGGATTTTTATTTGCTTGTTAGCTACTAATGTACACATAAGCTCACTGCTAAATGAAGTGATCTTTGCCCATGTGCTCAGTGTCATTCTGCTTATAATTTTACCAGCAGGGAAGAATGTGTGCAGTGATTGTAATCTTTACACTTCAGCTTTTGCAAACACATAGCAATGTTGTGAATCAAAAATAGTCTCTAATAACTCTGAAATAAATCCATGCTCATGTAGTTCCTTGACTTCCTTCCAAGGAATATTTTAAATTTCTTTAAATATGCCAGATATCTTAGTCTGTGCTGCTATAACAAAATATCAAAAGCTGGGTAATTTTAAAAAAATAGAAATTAATTTTCTCACAGTTCTGGAGGTTGGGAAGTTCAAGATCAAGTCACCAACAGGTTGGTTTTCTGGTGAGGCCTGTTCTCGCCTTCCAAAATGGCGCCTTGTTGCTGTATCTTCCAGAGTGAAGGACTCTCTTCACATGGTGAAAGGCAGAAGAGCAAGAGAGCTGAAGCGTGCCTGAAGAGCCTCAAAGACTTTACTCTGATTTAACAGGGAAGGAGGCCTCATGACCTAATCACCTCTTACAGGCTACACCTGTTAATACTATTGCAGCCCTTTAATATTCAACACCTGGATTTTAGAAGTGACCCATTCAAACCTAGCAACAGATTTCCAATTTCTTTATGTCAATATTTTAATAAAATATGTCATATACTAGATTTGATTTGTTTATATTAGGAATCAAAATCTTAGTTCAAAGAAATGCTGGTCAAAGTTAAGAAAGCACGATGGGGATGAACTCTCTCTCTCTCTCTCTCTCTCTCTATATATATATATATATGTATATGGTCCTTTAAACATATGCCAAACTCAATATTTCTAAAAGTAAATGCCTTTATGCCTATTATTGATTAAGCTGTAACCATTTGTGTAGGGAATAGCCAGTGTTCCTCCAAACTTCATCTTCCCTTCTTTCTCCTAAGTTATTTCCCGCTCACTTCCATTGAGATGCCACTGTATGATGAAGTGATTGTCAATGAAATGTGAGCAGAATATTTCTCACTTCTGTGTTTATTCCTTACAATGGTGGTCTTACACCTTTCCACGGACAGAATAGTTAGATTCCACACGGATTTCTCTACAATCCTTAAGACAATGAGGAAGTTTTATAAGGTGTGGTTGCAACATGATAGAAATCAGTCTTTGAATGTCCATGTAGAACAGAGTTGTCTTATAAACATTATTAATGTACACCTATTACATCAAAATGAAATAAACTCTGTTTTTTTCAAAGCAATGTTGTATGGAATTTTACATTAACACCACTAAACACATTTTGGCAGTTTGATTTAGCCACAAGGCATAGTGATTTTTATAATACAGTTGTATATAGCACATGCCTACATTTGGACAGAAGCCTCTTGTCAAATGTAGAATCTCTCTTTTTTTTTCACTTTTCATCATATGGTTTATCTAATAATACGTTTTAATAATGAAAAGTACAGACCCTTTTACATTATGTTATAAAAATCACACAAAATAAATATATCAGCACTGGGGTGCCCCAAGATCAGTAATTCTGTGATTCTCTAAGACTTCTGTTGGTACTGCCTACATGGGATTGGGTACGATACAGGAGAATTTCCTGGATTACCTGGAAATTTTTCTTATTTTCTCCTTCACTCTTTGTGCTGGGCTGCTGGAGATAGGTAAAGAATAATATGGACCTTTTCTCCTGGCCACCAGTGCCAGACCATGCCTGCAGCCACAGGCATGATATTCATTAGGTAACCTTCCTGTCAATCAAGTTTGTTGGTTAGTTCTCGAGACAGTCAAATTTACTTTTATTACCAGTCACTCAAATCTAATTATAGCAAAATTTCAACTCTTTACTTAGAAGATGTCTACAAACACGTATATAGAAACAGATACATGTAGAGAGAGACAGAGACAGTCAATGTCTGGATCTATTCATTGCATCCCAACCTGTTTAAATATTTAAAATAAGTATATATATTTTTAATTTAACCTGGATTTAATAAAGGCACAGTTACACTAACATTGAGTCAAGTACTAAAAAGTGATGAAATGACCCCGCCATTCATCTCTGCTAGTAGTTAAAAATGACTTAAAATAATTACCCAGAAATAAAGGCTTATTTTGGGTTGCTGCATAATTGGTAAGAAACAAATAATTCTTGTCTGAAATGAAGAAAGTAACAGGGATAAGTGTTTCCTTCTTCCACCTCTTTATTTCTCATTTTCTTTTTTTAAATTTCTTTTTTCTTTTCTTTCTTCTTTTTTTCTTTTTCTTTTCTTTCTTTTTTGCAGTCCGCCCTGCCTTTCTCCCTCCTTCCTCCCTTTGTGGGATTCGATTTTACGATAATCAGGCATAAACACATACGAATACCACGCAGCTGTCCGTTCCTTACCATGACCTACCGCTTTCAATTCCCCTCACTACCTCTTATTTTGCCACCTTCCCCTTCAATACGGGGAAAAGAAAAGATGGGTTAGGTAAGTTGGTTCTCAGTTTTCACTCATCGTGGCAGTATGTTTTTCATTTATATTTCTAAAAACAAACAAATAATAATTAAAAAAAAAAATAAAAACTCGGTTAACCCACTCCTGCATATGTGGTTGCTTATCCCTCATTGTTTTCTAGAGAAAAGTTATTTTCTTCAATTCATGCTTGTTTTCAGCCATTACCACATACCACTTTAATATACTTTGCGAACGGAGGCTAGCTGCCTCAAATACATTCCTTTTTTCTCTTTTTTCGGGGGTGGGGGACAGAGTCTCACCATGTCGCCCTTGGAAGAGTGCTGTGGCATCACAGCTCACAGCAACCTCCAACTCTTGGGCTTAAGCGATTCTCTTGCATCAGCCTCCCAAGTAACTGGGACCACAGGAGCCTGCCACAATGCCCAGCTATTTTTTGTTATTGCTGTTGTTACCATTGTTGTTTAGCAGGTCCGGTTTCTTTCTTTCTTTTTTTTTTTTTTTTTGAGACAAAGCCTCAAGCTGTTACCCTGGATAGAGTGCCGTGGCATCACGGCTCACAGCAACCTCCAATTCCTGGGCTCAAGCAAGTCTCTTGCCTCTGCCTCCCAAGTAGCTGGGACTACAGGCGCCCGCCACAACGCCTGGCCAATTTTTGGTTGTAGCCATCATTGTTGTTTGGCGGGCCCAGGCTGGATTCGAACCCGCCAGCTCAGGTGTACGTGGCTGGTGCCTTAGCCCATTGAGCCACAGTCACCGAGCCAGCAGGCCCGGTTTCAAACCTTCCATCCCTGGTGCATGTGGCCAGTGCCCTAACCACTGAGCTACGGACACGGAGCCTCAAATACATTCTTTGACATAAATGATATGTCTATACAGATGGACAGTAAAAGAGGGATAGACGATAGACAGAAACATGCTTGCTCATGCACGCAGGCACACAGGAGAGGGGACACGTGGTGACTATATTAAAGTGTGAATTCCTGCCTGCCAAGTGGCATTGTGATAAGTACTATTGAGATTAATGCACACACGGAAACTCAATTGAAGGACATTAAATAGTCCACATATTGTCATTAAGCCGTGAAAATATATTCCCCTTTCGTTGCAAGGAGTACGTTCCTCCTCCCCTAGAATTCGTGCTGACTCAAGACTGGTTTAGCCAATAAATGTAACACTCTGCTAAGCTTTAAGAAGTCCAGCAACTTCTGTGTGAGTTACCATGTAAGTTTTCTAGCTGTCCTGCTGGAGAGACCAGAATGAAAGGCCCTAAACTAGAGAAGAGAAGATCTCCAGGTGAGCTCGGCCTCCAGTCTTTCTCATCTAAGGTGCTGGACATGATGTTGCACAAAGCCTTCGGGAATCCTCCAGATCAGTCTAGAGGCAGCTGAACACTACTACTGGGGAGCTGAAGCTGCAAGGAAGAAAAGAGTCACCCAGTCAAGCCCAGCTCTAATAACGACTCCCAAACACTGAGACACATGAAATTGGCTCTGTTTAAAACACTGTATTCAGTAGTCTGTTGCTTATCAATAGATAAAAAGATCATGTTCTATGGGCATGAGAAAATCTGCTTAGTCTTCTAATAATTTCTATAGTTAACGCACATTACTTAATCATATCATTAATAACTTTCATATCTATATATAAAATTTGACTGTGGTTTTGGATTAGATTCGCTGTGAGCTGAGGAAAGAGATGTGGAGAGCACTGCATGGTTTCTCCCGCTCAGACCGCCGCTGTGCTCTTGGTTTCTTTGTTCTTGGTTTTAGAGAGAGGAACAATGCTAAACAAGGAAAGTGACTACGTACATAAGAGGTCTTAGTGAAAGGGGTGATGGCTAACCAAATTGTAGCTCGGCCTGACGGAGATAGATCTCCACGCTTCTCTGACCTGGCTTGATCTAGTGAGTGCACTGCTGCTTGCAGCTGCCCCAGGGCAATCCCTGAAGCCAGGCTCCATTCCAGGCTGCTGTCCAGAAGTCTGAGCACTCTTTCTGTTTTCAGCAGCTCCCAGCTCTGCAAAACAGTTTCAAATTGTGTTTCGGTTTCCTTTTGAAGCTATTTTTTTTTTTTTTGGCCTAGTCTGCTTCTGCTTCAAGGCCTTCCTTGAGCTTTTAAAAAGATGAAAGGATGCATGAAAGTCAATTATTTTCAGAAGAATAAGATGAAGAAACAATAACAAGAGCTGAAAAGTTGAGTAAGAAGTATCTTTGTGACTTGCTTAAAATAAGCCCAAACGTTTAAGACTTCTTGATGTCAATTGTGCAAAATGGGTTTAATAACATGTGGTCTTCCAGTCTGCATACAGAATCCTCTAGCTGTGATTGCATTGCACTGAGAAAAAAATCGCCACAATAAGACACAGTCTGCAGGTCTTCATATTATTAGCTGCCTAGTTACGCTGTTTTATTCACTATGAAACTTACACCCTGAAAAGTGCGACTCCACACCCAGTTTTTCAAAAATGACTTCTCCATATGACCAAGTCATTGAAAATACATGGAAAGATTAGTTGGTATATTTGGTGATCATAAAAATGAAAATGTGAAAATTAGAATTTAAGATGTCACCAGACATAGCATTTTCTAGTTTTCACACAATAATTTATATATATGTGAAAAAATAGAAAATAATTCCAAAACTTTCAGCATCAAAAGAAAAGGCCAGCAGTCCATCTATTGCCAAAATCTTAGATGCTTTCTGGCTACCTATTGGTTTGATGTAATATATAGCAACATTAAAGAAAGTCTACTTACAACTTGAAATAGTGACTGCTATTTCAGGCTACTGGCTTCTGATAGAAATGTCACTAACCACAGCAGAGATAGAACTCAAAGCAAAAAAAAAAATAAAAAGTTGTTAAAAGGATGATGGTAGATTTCCACCCATTGTCAGAGAAAAAGCATCTTCTCTGACTAGAAGGGGGAAATGTCTATTTTTTTTTTCCATTCAAAACATAAATGCACACACCTTCCAGGAGTAGATTGCTGATTTTTCTTTCAGGAATCTGACAGCATTGTGTAGTCTTGTTCCCATTCATTTCCATTTCAGTCTTACCTGGGCATCCAGTGATATGTTTGGATGTGCTATTCATGTTCATACATTGGGAGTTACGGTGGCTTATGTACTGTTTCTGAGAAGGAGAGAATGCAGACTTTTTCAAATATTTCAGCAATAAATTTCCATCACTGAAAAAAGAAAGGCTTTTAATTTCAGCAAAATCATCTTAGATAAATGAACCTTAACAGAGATTTGATCATGCATATATTACAATCCAGATTCATTTTTGATTCAAAGGATTACAATAGCAGCAATAATTTACCCACTCTATGTCAAAGCCTAAGCCATCTCTTTCCCTTTTAGGATTAGCAAATGAATAGGAACAGAATTTTACATTAAAACCAATGAAACATAATCAATATAAGAATTGAAAGAGCGGCTCGGCACCTGTGGCTCAAGCGGCTAAGGCACCAGCCACATATACCTGAGCTGGTGGGTTCAAATCCAGCCTGGGCCCGCCAAACAGCAATGATGGCTGCGACCAAAAAATGGCTGGGCATTGTGGTGGGCACCTGTAGTCCCAGCTACTTGGGAGGTGGGGGCAGGAGACTCACTTGAGCCCAGGAATTGGAGGTTTCTGTGAGCTGTGATGCCACAGTACTCTATCCAGGGTGACAGCTTGAGGCTCTGTCTCAAAAAAAAAAAAAAAAAAAAAAAAAAAGGAAAGAAAAAAAGAATTGAAAGAGCAATGACAATAAATAACAAATATATATATTCTCATATTTCCAAAAAATTTAAGGAAATACTGACCTTAAAACATACATGAAAGGTAAGATGATGTAATATATTCAAATGAAAAGGTATTTGGAAAAATGAAGATGAAAAAGATTGTGAGAGGCAGAGAAAGAGCTGTTTAGGATATGACAATATTATGACATAAGGACAATTTAAAATTTCTTAAAATCTCATGCCTATTTTTGAAGGAAAAATAGAACCAGTGATGTAGCTGAAAACTGTAGGACTGTCTCTTGGTCTAGACAACAAAGACAAATAATTAGAATGAGAAAACATTGGCATAAAAATACTGATATGTACTATAAAATCATAATAAGTGAGTTATTATTTGGGTGGAATAAAATAGGGAGTAGCCACATAATAAGAGTCTATCACTTAATACTTGCTGGGTACTATTAGTAGTGTTTTACACAAATAAACTCATTTACTATGCATAACAATCCTTTTATGTATACCTTTGTCTTTCTTTTCTTTTCCTGACAAATTACTTCAAATGTAGTGGCTTAGTACAAAACAAACTTACTATTTCACTATTTTCTGTAGGTGATATGTCCATCATGGTTTTTGCCAGCTTAAAATCAAGGCATATTCAGAGCTGTATTCCTTACCGGAGGCCTGGGAAGAATTTCCTTCTAAGCTCCTTCAGATTGTTGGTGGAATTCATTTACTTCTTTCTAATTGTAGGACTGAAGGCGCCATTTCTTTTCCATCTACCAGGTATCATTCTCAGCTTCTAGACACTGCCCACGTTTCTTAAGAAGTGTACTCTGTCCCCTTCTTAAACCCCGTAACCATGGAGTCAAGACCTTCTCACGCAAGCAATCTCTGACATTTTTTTTTTTTACAACATCTCTCTTCTGCTTTCTTCTCCAGTCAAATCTCTTTAATTCTTCTTCCTTTCTCTTCTGTTTTTTAGAGTACTTGTAATGACGTCACCTACCTGAAAGTCACCTGATAATTTAACCTTATTTCCATGTGTAAAGTCCTTTCACAGCAGTACTTAGGTTAGTGTTTGATTAAATAATCAGGGGTGAGAATGGCCTGGAGACATCTTTAGAATTTCCAGACACAGTACTATTCTTATCTGAGATTTACAGATGAGTAACTTAAGTAGCAAGTGGTTAAATACTCACCAAGGACAGAGACAAAGGTAGAGAAGTTGGGTTTTGAACCTGAGTATACTAGTGCAAGAGTCCGTGATAATCATTAATATAGTATAAATAACAGGGCCCCCAAATAAATCATACCATGATACCAAATGTTACAAAGAATCCAAAGGAAACCTCAAATCAAGAAATTAAAAGACCCTATGACACAGCATTCAGCAATATTAATTCCTGACGCATGAAATATTTAAATCTAAAAAAATAGCATTTAAAAAATACCAGCTTGCATCTCATCCTGGAATGGCAAATGCATAAACAGCTGAGAGAGAAAAACACACAGGGAAAGTATTGCTTTGTCTACATTAAATTTATACTTCTAAACCCCTTATAAAGGGGGAAAGAAAGATTTAAAAATTCAGTCCTTAGGTAAAAATTCTCAGTAAAATATGAACATAAATGTATTATTGTCTTTTTCCAACAGACTTCTTCACAGAACTTTCATTAGGTTTCATACTTAAAGGTGAAATATTCCTTTTTAAATCAGAGAGAGGAAATGAATGTGTTCCATTATTTCTTGTATTAAACATTTTAGGGGAAGTTCTGCTGACCCAGAAAGTAAAATATGACAAAAAAAGACGTAGAATTAAAAAAGAAACATAACTATCATAATTTGCTGACGAGATAATTGCTTGCATACATCTGTGATAATACATGATAAATTATTATAATTGAAAAAATGAGTTCCACAAACTTCCTAGAATAGCACAAAAGTCAATATTTACATATCAATCACGGTCCTAAGCACTAGCATAAGCTGTTAGAAAAAGTTAAGATGGAAAAAAGGGATTGTCCAGTTTTCTAAATTGTAGTTAGGGGACGAAGACAAAGAAAGTAAGAAATGCATGCCCTCTGTCCAAGAGGCCCTTGATAGGCCCCTGGCTGACTGGGCCGACTGAACTTGACATAGTCTTTTTCCTGACTCCAGGATTCCTCACCTCTCTTGACCTAGGGCATTTAATTCAGAAGTTTGTAATTGGAAATTGTTTTCTTTGCACCTTTGAAATGTAAATCTTTTAAGAGCCTTTTACCAGTTTTACAACCACCAAATGCCTTTGTTAAGGACCTGGGGCCTATCCCAATGATCTGTTAATTCTCAAGGGACATAGTACCCCACCCTCCGAGTTTCTGTGGGAGAAGAAGAGCCTAACTTCAGCTGGAGCCTTGCTCCATACTGTGAACCTACTTCTTATCATGAAGATAAGAGAAAGTTCACTTTTCCTTGGGGTAAAGCCAATTACAAGCACCAATTACCTAAGACCCATCCCCAATTCTTAAAAACTACCTTGCCTTTTATTTGGCAGTGCTGAACTCAGATTGAGTTCTGGCGGCTCTCCTTCTATCTTGACTAAAGTCTTTCTTGTCTATGTAGCTTTGGACGGTTCGGTGTTTGCTTGGACACCACACACATTGCAGAAGGAAGAGAAACCCAGACGCTGCAGAGAGAACCGGAAAGCAATGAACAAGGAAGAAACAGTGAAAGAATCTCTTAATCCAGTCTCCAAGGAATAAGTAAGTCTTGACCTAGAAAAAGAGAAAATCCTTGAACAGGAAGTGAGATTTAAATTTTAAATTGGACTCTGTTTGGACACATTATTTTAATACCTGAAAGTGAGTAGTAATTACTGAGATAAAATTTGTTTCTGCAACTGAAAGTGACAGCTTCTGTCTTAGGAATCATTCAGGAAGGAAGAACAAAGGAAATTAAGCAAGTTAAGGACAGTCCTTGAATAAAAATATAGACATTTCTTGATTGTACTACTTCGAGTTGGGAACACTTAATCCGATATCTTAAATTACTTTTTATAAAGTATACCACTTACAGTCTTAACACAGACCTATAATAGCTCTAACAAAATATGTGCAGGATGTTTTTCTTTTTAAAAAGGAAAACAATAAATGGTATTAAATTAAAAAAGGAAAGTTATACATTATTATCATATAAAATATTAGTATGCTTATAACCTCTGAATATATCTTTAATTTTTGAAATTTATCTTAAATTATTATGTTCTCCTACTTTTTATTAGTTTTACTCAAAAAACAAAACAAGTAACTCAAGTGGATTAAAAGACTAAATAAAAACTTATGGAAGAATATAGTATAGGGAAAAATGTTAAACACATCAAATGTGTCAAAAAATGTCAAACACATCATTTTCTGTAATGAAAGATAGAAAAACTACAGATATTAAAGGAAAAGATTGATGAAGTTGACACCATGAAAAATCAAAATGTTTAGTCAAGAAAAAAATATGAATGAGGTGACATGAGGACCAGAGACCGTGAGAACATCATTTCTATGTTTTCATTTCCCTGATCACACCTATGCCATCTGCACCTGATTTCATGCCTCAAAGATTAATTTTTCTTGCTCCTATGTTAAAGCAAATTCTATCCCTGCACCAAGTTTCATCCCCTCCTTTCTACTCAACAACTTTGCTCTAGTAATTCCTCCCCATTTCCCTTGTACTTTCAAATTTTTGTTCTCTACTGGACCATTTCATTATGCTGTTATTTCTCCTATTTTAGGTATAAAATAAAGTATAAAAGTTTCTCTCAAATCCACTCTCCTTGGCAAGTATTTCTGCATATTCTCCTCTTATTTTGTAGCAATAATCCTTGACTGACTTTTCTATCCTCATGTGATTTTCTCTCACCATAGGCTTCTGCCCCACACTCTGTTCATGACCTCAGTGTTGTCAAATCATCACCGTACTTGACCTAGCAACAGCATTCCTTACAGGTGGTTATAGGTTATACTTTTCTTTTTCATTCATTCTTCAACCTTTCCTGGTTTGCTCCTATCTCACTTTTCACTTCTTTGTAGCCATTTGTTTTTTATCTCTCATTACTGAAGTGGTCCAGGGTTCAGCGCATCTTCTTCCCCACTTTCTCGTTTTCTCGATCTCATTCAATCCCAAGCACACTAAGTACTGCACATCTCTGCATCAGCAATTCTGAGACATAAGTCTCCAGCCCCAGTCTTTCTCCTGAAATCTGGACTTGTATATACAGTTTCCAACTTATCATAGCAGAAAGCAAGTCTAATCAATACTTCCTTGGCAATATCTTTAAAGCATACCCAGAATTTGCCCATTTCTCACCATCTTTACCACTGTCCTCCCAGAACAAAGACTGTATCGCTCTCCTCTAATTCCTGTAGCACTTACCTTCCCTTGCCACTTTACTTTGCCTCTTAACAGTCTATATGTAAGACAGCAGCTACAGTAAAGGAATCTTCTAAAGACCTAAGTTTGATCAGGCGATTTTCCTCTTCAAAACCATGTAACAGCTCCCAATTTCATTCCAAGTTCTTCCGAATGATTTTACTGTGTCTTGCAAGGCTCATAATGGCTTAAATGTCACACCAGAGTTATCATCTCTCTTTTTTAAAAAATATCTTTTCCCAAATGGTGCAGCATTTTCTTTTTTCCTTTTTTATTTTTATGAAGTCATAAATACATAAACATGTATACATTAATGCATTTATGGGGTACAATGCACTGATTTTATATACAATTTGGGACGCTCACACCACCCTGGTTAACACAGCCTTCACCTCACTTACTCTTAAGTGCAGAGTATAAATCTCATCCTCTCTCAATACTATGTTCTTCATTTCTTCCTACGTGAGTCATCACTTTTTTGTCTTCCCAACACACCGGGCATGTTTTTGCCTAAGAGCTTTTGCTCTAAATATATGACAAATAAACAATTGATGCTTTTATTATATATAAAATTATATTATATTTGCATATAATTGACTATATACCAAAGAAAAACCATCAAGCACAATAGTCAAAAATAGGCAAAGAATATGGACACATATGTTACAGCAAATGAAATATAAATGGGCACTAATCAGCAAATGGACTGTTGGTGGCAGTGTCATTCTTACAATCATCAAAATCTAAATCGCCTGAATGAAATATTTCTCTTCTATATATCAGTTTGGCGGTGGCCATGTCCTTACACTTTACCTAGAAAGCTGCCAAACAAATATATCCCTTCCACTTGGTAATAGGTAACACCTTCCAGGCCATCACCTTCCACATTATGTTTTATCTAAGCATTAATTTCAATGAAATAATAATGCACTTGGCACTGGAATATCATCTACCTTCCAAATATCTCTGGGTAGGTAACAAACATTAATTAGGTAGCACAATAGCTCTGTAAGAGAACACATCATTATTACAATCCTGGAATTGAATAGGTTGTTGAACAGGGAAAATCATGATGGCAACCCATGTTAGACTAGTCAGAAGGGAAGAGTTTGCCAACTTGAATACCTCCAGTTCATTATCTTACCAAAAGAAGTAGAAAAAGTGTTGGGGGAATGGCTGTAAACTGTGTAGACTAGAGAGAAACCCAAATCCTGAAATTTACATGCAACATATCACCTCTCCATGTAGGTGAGTATATAGATGTCCTATGATACTTTGTTTAAAATGGGTTGACAACATAAGAAAACTAAGTGTTGTGTTTAAAGTCACAAAAAAGTCACTAACTCAAACCTAGTCCATCAAAGAAAGATATGTATAACAGAGGTGACTCATGATACGACACATACAGATCAGTTGGTAGAAAATCATTATGGCTACTGAAAATAACTCAAAATTCATAATATCCTGAGGTAAATTATGAGACATTTGCTTATTAAACATGCCATTTTAAACCCTGATAAAGATATATGAAGCAAAGTTTGCACTGTTATCAAAGGAGGTTAGGTCACTTATTTATAAACAAAAAAATATAAAATTGAGGAGTTTGTTATCCAATAAAAACTTTTTGCTGTATTAGTAGAAGTTCCTTATTATTGGATAAAATATTCCTTTTATCATTTCCCCTTTGACTTGATAACATTTGATTCTTCAGTATCTCAAGGTCAATGATATTTTTATCCCAAAGAGAAGGATCAAAACAGAGACAGGGAGAGAATTTAACAAGATGTTACCTGTATCCAATAAATGGATTTATAAGAAAAGATGTCTCATTTTGCTTGTAATAAAGCTTTGTTTTATTTAACTTCAGACTTTGTGCACTTCCATTATAAAAAAAAAAAAAAAGATTTCAAACATTTAGCTGATTTTTCACTGGCAATACATTTCAAAGGTAAGCCTGTGAAGAGACATCAAAGTTAAGGGGCTTATGTTTTGCTCAGGTAATATATTACATTTGCATTTTGACGGCTCTCATCATTTGAAGAGATATATTGTGTTTGTATGAAAGCTGGTTTTAGAATTACTTCAATCCTTTTAAGCACAAGGAGGTGAAAAATGCTGAATGAAGATGAGTTTGGTCATTAAGCTATGGAATATGCAAAGGATGTTCTAATGCATTTCTGAGTTTGGATTATGTCATCCATAAAAAATAGTTTCTCCTTTATTTTGATTGCCTTTTCAAAAATACTTGACAGCTGCATGCTCTGTCAAGATGTGAGTTCTTGGAAATGTGCATGTTTGCTTAGTTATAGTGTCATAAAGTTAAGATCATCCTATTAAGTATTAATTTTAAGTTTGTTGGGAATTCTAAGCTGGTTATTGTAGCAACCAATCTTCTGAAGAGAACTGTTAATTTTAAAGTCTTGTGTTCAAAATAGAAAAGCAGATTGATTTTTTACTTAAGAATTTAATTTCTCTAAATACATACAAAATTACTTTTTAAAAAATATCTTTTACTTGAAATTTTACTTTGCCTATATTCACTGTTATTTAATTATCTCTAATTAGCTACGAGGTTGTACACATAGATCTTTTACTTTTGGTGCTCTATGTATATATTCCTCTCTCCTCTTCCCTCAGTCTTGTTGCCAAAAATGACATCAGCCAACATGATCTTGGAAGCCATATATCGAAGGTGGAGGAGAGTTACTATTAGGGTGAGACTCCACATGACACCCAGGACACCATCTCATCCTTACCCCTCCCAAACACACATAAACACATTTGTTCTCACTGCCCTGTAATACCTGCTCTGGATTATTAACTAAGAGAGAAATGCAGTGTTTTTCTTAACTCTTTAATATTTTGTTAAATGTTAAAAATGTTTGTTACGGCAGCTTATCTTAACTGATGCAAAATCTCAAAATTGTCACGTATGTAACATGTTCTATTAAGGTAAACAATGTGTAGCCTGTTAATAGGATTCATTTTTCTCTAGATTAATGAAACACCTTTGATAAGATCAAAAATTAATCCATTAAACGTAAGTTTTGCTTTATAGCTAATGATATTTTGAACTTAAACAAGTAAAAAACCTATGAGTACCAGTCATATCATTCTTAATTCAAGGAAAAAATGTTTTATTTTAATGGAGAGTTCTTTTAAAGGACCTCGTTTTGGTTGAAGTGCCCTACTCTTTCTCATTGTGCATTTCAAACATTAAAATATTTCTCTATAACCCTTAAATTTAGATTCCAATGATAGTAATCTAATTTGAATCTTAAATTTTCTCTCTTCTGTTTCAATGAATTTTATATAACATTCTAGACTTAATTGCTTTCTTCTGAAGTAAAGTTATCATTTTACAGAAAATTTTAAACATTTGAAAATGTAAAACCTATTAATAAGGTTATCACATACATCACAATGTATCCTATTAAAACATCTTTGCCCTTTTTTGGAAGATTATTGATACTGGTCATGACTCTAAAGTTACAAGAATTTTCCAAGATGTGTGGAGGAGCCCTGATTTATCAGGCTGTTTATACTATGCCATGGACATTCACGGTCAAAGTTGCAGGCAGGCTTTGGTCTGAAGTTCTGTACGTGACAAAGTCCTGAGGGTTTTCACTATATAAACTGAGGCAAGTTACTTTCTGTTTCATTACCTTATTTTTTTGTATGGAGAAGCAAAAAGAAGAAAGGAAGTTCACAAAAATTCTTGATAGGGACCTTCTCTCAAAAGGACCTTTAACAAAGGCTCACTTCCCTGCAAAAAGAAATCATTTTCACCTCACTTAGCTCAAAATAGAATTTGAAAATTGGAAATAGCCTTTGCATGAAGTATGTTCTATTGTTTTTCTCTTGTCAGTTGTTTCTTGTTCAGTGCAACTTGTCGTAACTCATCTAAGCCAACTTTAATGGAAACCAAGTAAGTCAGCAATTTCTTCTCATATCTTGAACTAGAATTAGGATAAAAAGTGTCTTGGCATTTGCAGGTACATCTCAGAATCTCAAAGCTATTTTTGTTTTTTTTTTATTCAGAAAAGATAGCTATAAGAATCTTAGAGGAGGCGAGAAAGCTGTGAGTGTTTTCATAATCTGCTCCATGGAATCAACCATCCTTTATCCACTCCAGGTCAATAACTCTGAGTCAATTACTATCGCAATTTGAAACTGCACCCCACACCCCAAGAAATACATGTTTATATAACATTCATGCCTATACACATATAAACAAGTCAACATGCTCAGATACAAATTTTAATCTTCAATCCATCAAAAGTATTGAAAAGATTGAAGTTTCAATCTTCAATCCATCCAAAGTATTTTTTCTTATGAACTGTTACCTCCCTTTTGTGTGTCAAAGATAAAGTGTAACAATCAACATAGTATCATGGTTAACTGTTGGCTTCAGGAAGAGAATAAAGAGCACAACATACTATGGGTTACCATGGTCATTGAAACTAGGTGAGGCAGTAGTGTTTTTTGGAAGCAAAACAGATTCTATTTCCAGGTAACAGACTGAGCATGGCATTGATGTCTTCTTCCCACCTACTTTCAACTTAATTTTATAGAATAAACAGAGCAAACATCTGTTTTAAATATATAGTAGTGATAGGACAAGAAATAGTAAAGGAAACAAACACTGATACAAATGAGGACTTTCTAGAAGATTAAACAATGGATAAGCTCATATCTGAGAAAAGAGATCAAAAGAAAACAAAAGTACAAAATAGAATTGCCACATAGGTGAGAACAAACTTTACCATGGAAGTCATCGAGAAGCTCCACATTTAGAATCCCCAACGAGTAAGCTGTGGCAAGACCATGTGAGTACTTCACTGAAGAACTGCTTGAGAAATAGATACTTACAGTTAGAGGAGTGACCGAAGTTACAATTGCCTCTAGGTAAACTCCTAAACTAGAAGCCTTGAAAATTTCTTCGCCCCTTTTACCTAACAGCGGTTGGGGTTTCTACTTGGAGAGGGAGAATTGATGCAGGATATTTGGTGCCCTAGCCAGCTCAGCAGAGTCAGCAGACCTGCCGCCTCCTCCTTGGTGGTATCCGTGCTGTGCCAGCCAGCTGAAGAACCAGTGGGCTGGATGACAGCAAGGAGGGGGACCTCCAACCCCCACCGGAGGCTCCAATAGCCAAAAAGGCCGGACAACTGCCGAGGAGACACCTGTGCCTTGGTGTCTCCTTCACTTTACACTTAGGACTAAATGTGGAACCCCCATTTCCTATGCCTAAGTCAATTTCATGTGAATTTCCTAGGCCTCAATTCTATGAATGGACTGTATCCATTCATTGATACGTTCATTCACCTTGCCCCCTGCTGAAGGAACTGTGTTCATTCGTTTCCTGGCCAAGGAACCCATACACCTATATATACCCCGAGACTAAAAGCCTAAAGTGGGAGATGGGGAAAGACCAGGAGAGAAAGGGAGAGAGCTTTTTCTCTCCCCACTTGAGTTCTCTCTCTCTACCAGGAGCTTTAGTGTTTTCTGTAAATAAATTCCGTCTTACCACTGGGGGGAAAAAAAAAGAATTGTTTTATATTAAATTTTTTTAAATGAAGGCCTAAATTTGTATGAAAACTCAAGACAATATTTACAGTTTTAAGATATTTTGTTTGCTATGTTGTATTTGTACACTTCTTACATGGTATCTGCAAATAGTAAGTGCTCAGTAAATTTAGTTTGCCTTTATTCTTTACCTTTCTCACCCAAAATACTTCTGATATTTTACTAGGTCCCTAAACACTTTTTGTTTGTTTGTTTTTGCAGTTTTTGGCCAGGGCTGGGTTTGAACCCGCCACCTCCAGGTACATGGGACTTGTGCCCTACTCTTTTGAGCCACAGGCGCCGCCCAGGTCCCTAAACACTTAAGAAAAGATTTTTATTTTAAGAATATGCTTAGTTTAATTCAAATATTGCCATAAGTAACAAAAACATTTACTCAGCATTTTTGACGTATCTAACCATTCAATCTTTACAGCAACTCTGTGAAGTAGAAGGGTGTTATTTCTATTTTTCTAAGAAAACTGGGACCTAGAGAAGTTAAAGAAATCATGGCATATAGTAATTCTTTTAGTTAGGAATTGAGCCCAGGTGTTTTGGCTAGTTATAAAAATTTTTCTTATAATGAGTCGTTTTGTTTCTATGTGGAGATTAACTCTTCTGTGATTAGGGACTGAAGATATGTTTGGGTTGTTCGTTTAATATAATTTAATAGCTATTTCTTTGTTAATTTCATTGAGCAGATTTTTAAGTGTTTTGATATATCTTAGACACTGTTTTGGGCTCCCATGTTTCATCAGTGAGCAGAAAACAAATCCCTGCTCACATGGAGTTCATATTTTAGCTTTGGAAGACAAAAACAATAAATGTAATGGATTATTAAGTAAATTACTTGGTATGTTAGAAGATGATATATTCTTTTTTTTTTTTTGAGACACAGCTTCAAGCTGTCACCCTGGATAGAGTGCTGTAGCATCACAGCTCACAGCAACCTCCAATTCCTGGGCTCAAGCGAGTCTCCTGCCTCAGCCTCCCAAGTAGCTGGGACTACGGGCGCCCGCCACAACGCCCAGCCATTTTTTTTTTTTTTTTTTTTTTGGTTGCAACCATCATTGTTTGGCAGGCCCGGGCTGGATTCAAACCCGCCAGCTCAGGTGTACATGGCTGGCGCCTTAGCCCGTTGAGCCACAGGCGCCAAGCCAGAAGATGATATATTCTGTAGGAGAAAAAAAGTAACCAGGGTAGGTAGAACAGGTTGCAATATATTGTCAAGAGAAGAAATAGAACAAAGGTTCTAAGGCCAGAACATGCTAGGTTTTTTTTGTTTTTGTTTTTCTTTGGAGACAGTCTCGCTCTGTTGCCTCAGCTAGAGTGCAAAGGTATCATAGTTTACTGCATCCTCAAACTCCTGGGCTTTCAAGCTATCCTGTCTCAGCCTCCCAAGTGGCTGGGACTATAAGCTTGTGCCACCATGCCTGGCTGAGTCCTTCCACCTTCACAAGGCGTGTACCACCCCATGCTACCATATTTGAGGAATAGAGGACAGGTGCCTCAGGAGAGGAGGAGGAAAGAGGAAATAAGGTCAGAGAGTTGGAAGCAATGGAAGCACACATCATATTGAGTCTTGTAGGTCATAATAAGGCTTTTATTTTATTTTTTATGTGCATAATTAATGTATATTAATGCATTTATGGGGTACAGTGTGCTGATTTCATATACAGTTAGGAATGCTTACATCACATGGTTAATACATACCTCATTTCATGGCTTTTACTTTATTAAAATGAGAAGCTTTTGGCTGGGCTGGTGGTCATGCCTGTAATCCTAGCACTCTAGGAGGCTAAGGCAGGATTGCTTGAGATCAGCAGTTTAAGACCATCCTGAGCAAGAGTGAGATCTGGTCTCTACCATAAATAGAAAAAATTAGCTGGGTGTAGTGGCACATGCTTGTAGTCCCAGGTCCTCAAGAGGCTCAGGTAGGAGGATCAGTTGAGCTTAGGAGTTTGAGGTTGCATTGAGTTACACTGATGCCACTGCCCTCTAGCCAGAGTGACAGCAAGATTCAATCTTTAATAAAAAAAAAGCCTTTGTTGGGTTTTGAAAATTAGCGATAGTCATCCTGGCTATATTGAAAATAGATACTGAGGCCAAACAAGGTTAGAAACAGGAAGACCTTTATCACACCATTGCACTTCATCCCTCCATTTCTCCATCATGGATGACAGAGCAAGACTCTGTCTCTTAAAAAAATCAAATAAATAAAGGGAACAGGGAGATATGTTATTTTTTTGCAGTAATCTAGTTGAGGGGCTTATTATTTAGGAAGGAGATAGTTATTAGAGGCAGCACTGAACAGGCTTGTAGTGGGGCGGTGAAAAGTTGTTGGATTTGGGGTATATTTTGTAAATAGAGATAATAAAATTTGTTGACAGGTTGGAGGGAAATGTGAAAGAAAGCAGTCAAGGATGACTCCAAGGTTTTTATCTTGAATGTATGGAAGAATGGCGTTTCCATCCAGCACAGTGGTTCTCAACCTTCCTAATGATGTGGCCCTTTAATACAGTTCCTGTGGGTTGCGACCCACAGGTTGAGAACCGCTGATCCAGAGAGATGATAATGCTTGCAGAGTATGAGGTCGAACAATTAAGTTCACAACCTCATCCTGGAAGAAGTACTACATATCTCATTGCTGAATATTGCTACGGTCACCTTTGAAGTATCCTTCTTGGGAAGGTATGCACTGATGCCAGTACCTAGTCCACCCTTCAAAGCAATTTTGGAACTCTATATGGAATGACCATTAGAGCTGTTATTTTATGGCAGTGTTATGGCAGTGGTTCTCAACCTTCCTAATGCTATGACCCTTTGATATAATTCCTGGGGTCGTGACCCACAGGTTGAGAACTGCTGCTTTATGGGGTCTTATTAAGTCCATGAACTCATCCTAGAAAAAGTGCTTTGAAGGGTAGACTAGGTACTGGTATTGGTGCCTAGCTTCCCAAGGGGAGTAGTTCTAAGGTGACCCTAGTGATATTCCGCAATGAGGTATGCAGCACTTTTTCTATGAAGGTTTTGTGAACTTAAGTGTCCAACCTTGTGGAATTATTAAGTATGGGGTATCTTTTACTTTTATTTTATTATGTTTTTTCATTCATTACAGACATCTTGTATGGATGTCTGTTAGATATCCAAATGAGATTTTAGGAGTGAGGTATGGGCTAGAAATATAAAGTTGGTTGAGACATATTGTTTATATAGATGCTATTTAAAGTCATAGGACCAGATAATATCCTCAAAGAAATGAATATAAATAGAAAAGAATATGGAACCAAGAACTGAGTCCTAGGATATGCCAACATTAAGAGAGTAGAGAGAAGAAGAGGAATCTTCAAAGGAGACAGAGGGAACAGTAAAGTACTACATAAACCTGAAAGATATATCTTGGGAACTCAAGGGAAGAATGTAAATCATGGAGGATGGAATGATTAGATCTTGCTGACAGGTTAAGTAGGAAGAAGATTAGAATCGAAAATTATGTTTAGCAATGTGAAGGCCATTGGTTGTTATGGGGCCTTCAGTAGAAAATGGCTAGGTTAGCACTATTTACATATTTTTTTATGGGAATTGTTGGTATTTACAATGTCTCCTTTGCCATGTTCAGGTTTGCCAACCTGTTGATGGTATGTCTGACAGTGGATCACAACTTGGTTCAATGGGTAGTCTGACCATGAAATCACAACTTCAGATAACTGGTAAGTCTTAAAAAGATGCACAGCTTTAATTTTTTCCCTGCTTAAGATTAAAATCTTGAGAGAACAAAATCTTCAGTGGCATACAAAATCTGATGGTAAATTAATATTTGTTGAATGAATGAATGAATGAATTAACCAAATGTTTCGCTACATAAAAATTTCATTTCTATTTTGGGATATTCTTATATATTTCACACTTTTTTTTTTAAACCCTTAAATATGAATACTTGGGCAATTGCTATTTTTCCTTTTGTATTAATGGTGAGATGCAATTTATATTTCCTACAATTTGCCCATTTATTTATTTATTTATGTATTTATTTATTTATTTTTGAGACAGAGTCTCACCATGTCACCGTTGGTAGAGTGCTGTGGTGTCACAGCTCACAGCAACCTCAAACTCTTGGGCTCAAGCGATTCTCTTGCCTCACCCTCCCAGGTAGCTGGGACTACAGGTGCCCACCACAACACCTGGCTTTTTTTTTTTTTTAATTGTAGTTGTTATTGTTGTTTGGTAGGCCTGGACCGTGCTGAAACCTGCCAGCTCTGGTGTATGTGGTTGGTGCCATAACCACTGAGCTACAAGCACAAGCTACAATTTACCCTTTTAGAAATAAATGTCATTACTGTTGGGACCAAGGGAAAACTCCCCTTTACCCTTGGAAGTTTCGCTGAAAATCAACTAACAGAAGGCAGATTAATAGAAAAGACATAAAAAATTATTAGCATGCATGGTAGGACAGTTACAGAGTGATTACCTTACCACGAAATGGGGTAAAATGCTTATATACCCTTTTTCTTAGGGGAATGGGGATGTGTGAGTGATTTTAGGGCATAGCAAATGATTTGTAGGGGGAATTCATTGGGCTTAAAGAACATACAATGATCTGGAACAGAGTTTGTTAGTTTGTGACTATGGTTTATGACAAGTCTATCCAGGTATGTTGACAGACTTCAGTCTTTTCAATCTTCCTTCCTAGGATATGAGTTTTTTTTTTTGTTTCTTTTTTTTTTTTTTTTGAGACCGAGCCTCAAGCTGTCACCCTGGATAGAGTGCTATGGCATCACAGCTCACAGCAACCTCCAGTTCCTGGGCTCAAGCGAGTCTCCTGCCTCCGCCTCCCAAGTAGCTGGGACAACAGGCGCCCAGCCATTTTTTGGTTGCAGTCGTCATTGTTGTTTGGTGGGCCTGTGCTGGATTCGAACCCGCTGGCTCAGGTGTATGTGGCTGGCGCCCTAGCCTGTTGAGTCACAGGCACCGAGCCAGGGTTTTTTTTTTTTTTTTTTTTTGAGACAGAGTCTCGCTTTTTTGCCTTTGGTAGAGTGCCAAGGTATCATCGCTCACAAAAACCTCAAACTCTTGGGCTCAAGAGATTCTCCTGGCTAAGCCTCCCAAGTAGCTAGGACTACAGGTGCCTACAGTGCCTGGCTATTTTTAGAGATGGGATCTCGCTGTTGCTCAGGCTGGTCTCAAACCCATGAGCTCAGGCAGTCTACCCACCTCGACCTCCTAGATTGCTAGGATTACAGGTGCGAGCCACTGTGTCCAGCCTGATATGAGTTCATTTAATGAAAATCAGGTAAGTGACTAAAGGTAATTATTTTCCTCTTTGGGGGGAGTCTAGACTTTAGGCAGATGCAAGAACTTCAGAAAACAACTTCATCCTGTGCCTTAAGAGTGAGAAGATGGGGTGGGGTTCAGAGCGCCCTTGAGAGGCTGCTTCCTCAGTTCCTTATGTCCAAAGCACCGTATTTTGGGATATCAGTTTCTGAGTCACAGTAATACATTCATAGAGAATTGTGCAGCCATCACCATGATTAGTTTTAGAACATATTCGTCTCTCCAGAAATGAACTCTGTACTCATTAGCAGTCACTCTCCTTTCCCCCATTCACCCACAAGCTTAGGCAACCACAAATCTACTTTCTTTCTATAGATTTGCCCATTCTGGATCTCTTGTACAAATGGAATCATACAATGTGTGGCCCTTTCTGTCTTCTTTCACTTAGGATAATGTTTTTACACTTCATCCATGTTTTAGAATATATCAGCACTTCATTCCTCTTTATTACCAAATACTGTTTCATTATATGAGTATACCACATTTTATTTATTCATTCATCAGTTGATGGATGTTTGGATTGCCTTCACTTTTTGGCCCTTAATGAGAAATGGTATAAACATTTGTGTATATGTTTTTATGTGGAAATGTTTTCAGTTTTTTTGGATATATACCCAGGAGTGGATTTAGTAGGTCATATGAAATTTATAGTGAACATTTTGAGGAATTCCAAATTATTTTTCAAAGTAGCTGCACCACTTCTCATTCTCAGCAATATGTGAAGATTCTAATTTCTTAACATCCATCTATCATTTTGATTATAGCTATCCTAGGGAATGTGAAATGGTATCTCATTGTGGTTTTGACTTGGATTTTTCTTTTGGCTAATGATGTTGAGTATCTTTACATGTACTCATCAGTCATTTATCTTTTTTGGGAGAAATTTCTGTTCAAATCTTTGGTTGCTATTGTTAATTAATAGCTGTCTTTGTTTTTTCCTCTAATCATACATAGTGTTTATCACTTCTAGATGAATTTTCTTTTCTTTTCTTTTTCTTTCTTTTTTTTTTTTTGAGACAGAGCCTTAAGCTGTCACTCTGGGTAGAGTGCGGTGCCATCACAGTTTGCAACAACCTCCAACTCCTGGGTTCAAGCGATTCTCCTGCCTCTGCCTCTCAAGTAGCTGGGGCTACAGGCGCCCACCACAACGCCCGGCTATTTTTTGTTGCAACCGTTAGTTGTTTGGTGGGCCCAGGCTGGATTCAAACCCACCAGCTCAGGTGTATGTGGCTGGCGCCTTAACCGCATGAGCCGCATGAGCCGCAGGTGCTGAGCCTAGATGAATTTTCTTAATATGTAACTAAATGTGTTTCTTTTTCTTTTCCTTTCTTTTTTCTTTCTTTTTTTTTTTTTTTTGAGATAGAGTCTCATTTTGTTGCCCTTGGTAGAGTGCCTTGGCTTCATAGCTCACCGCAATCTGAAACCTCAAACTCTTGGGCTCAAGTGATTCTCTTGCGTCAGCCTCCCGAGTAGCTGGGACTACCACAACAGTTGCTGTCCCACCACAACACCTAGCTATTTTTTTAGAGGCAGAATCTTGCTCTTGCTTAGGCTGGTGTCGAACCTGTGGGCTCAAGTGGTCCACCCACCTTGGCCTCCCAAAGTACTAGGATTACAGGTGTGAGCCACCATGCCTGGCCAGATCTGTTTCATTCTTGTTAAAATACTGTTAGTGCTTCTCCTTCTCCTTGACTGTGGTGTAGAATTGCTTTTGCCTGAGCTAAGACCTTTCACAGTTTGGTTCCATATGATCTCTTTGTAGGTCTTTACATGTGAAGCATTTGTCATTAGCCAGGTTGAGTCTCGCACATTTCTTCAGATGTGTATTTATCTCTATCACTACAGTGAACTGCCAGCCTTTCTCTTTAATGGCATTTATTTTTTTTTTTTTGCAGTTTGGCCGGGGCTGGGTTCGAACCCGCCACCTTTGGTATATGGGGCCAGCGCCCTACTCACTGAGCCACAGGCGCCGCCCTTTAATAGCATTTATTGATTATAGAACAATTATCATCCTATGTATGTTATTTTAGTTTCTACTGTAGCTGGGTTGTAGTCTCCTTTTTTTTTTTTTAAAGATAGAGTCTCACTAGTTCGCCCTCAATAGAGTGGGACGCAGCTCACAGCAACCTCAAACTCTTGGGCTTAAGCACTTCTCTTGCTCTTTCTCTTTCCTCTCTACTCTGTCCTCCACCCTCTTTCTCTCTCTTTTCTTCCCCTGTCCCCTTTCTTTCTCTCCCTTTCTCTGTCTCCTCCTTAGTGCTGCTCTGCAGCATCCCCCACCAATAAAGACCTTTCGTAGAAGCCTTGGTGGTCTGTGAGATCTTTGCCAGTCGGGTGCTGCCCTTTCATCTGGTGTCAGAAGACGATCTAATTAGGGAACACTCCCAAGCTCCTGAGAGCTCCCTATCTTCTTCTCATACTCCCGGCACTCAGCCTTGTATCGGCTTGTGTCCATCGCCAAGGCGCTCTAACCAGCATTCAACACCTGCCTCATCCAGACTTGGTAACTACTCAGTTGGTGCTCCAACCTACAACAAAAAGAAAAACTGTTCTTCATGAATGCACTACACTCTACTCCAGGCCATAAGACTTTCCTGAACACCACTTCTAAACAGCCACCACTAAAAGAACCGTCTGAAAGCAAAAACGTACATCCTCCCAGCAAAAAGGATCAGAATCACCCTCTAGTTGGCCAATTAAAACTACACGCCCCTCTCAGCAGGAAGAAGCTACAGAAGAGAGAACTGGACTTCCTATCCCAAGGCCAACCCTCTATTTTTAACATCCCAAGAAGGGAGGAATGTTAGGTAATTGCCTCAGAAAAGCCCTTCCTTTCCAAGCACAGGAAGTTGCCTACTAAACATCTCCTTATCTCCCAGTCACAAAACTTACCTCATCTCCCTGTCCCAATTACCAGCTGAAAATTTCAAACTTACGGCCTGCAGCTAACAGCTCTTCCCGCCAGAGCAGTAACTCCTTGTTGGCTATTCTACCATCCCAGCACCTCCCCTAACTGATCCTAGATCCTATGTAAGGTGCGCTTGTCTTTTACTCTCTCTCTCTCCTCTCTACTCTGTCCCCCACCCTCTTTCTCTCTCCTCTGTTCCCCTCTCCCTCCCCTCTTTCTCTGCCTTTCTCTCGCTCTCTTTTCTTTCCTCCTTAGTGCTGCTCTGCAGCATCCCCCACCAATAAAGACCTTTCGTACAAAAAAAAAAAAAAGCAATTCTCTTGCCTTAGCCTCCCAAGTAGCTGGGACTACAGGTACCCACCACAATGCCTGGCTGTTTTTTGTTGTAGTTGTCTTTGTTTAGCAGGCCTGGGCCAGGTTCGAACCCGCCAGCCCCAGTGTATGTGGCCGGCGCCCTAACCACTGAGCTATGGACACTAAGTCTTTTGGATTATAAGTATACTAGATCACAGAACATATCTTGTAATTCTTCCTCAGAACCTAAAGGTGATTGAATTATATTAATGTAATACTGTCTTAAGATAACAGCATCCTAGAATGTTCTTTTGGGATTTCCTTTATTTACTCTAGTCCTTTTCCTTAGTATCTGATTCCCAATGAAAGATACTACTATTTCTTTGCTAAATCCAGATCTAATTATTTCCTCCCTGCTTCATCCTCAAACTCACCTGAGTAGCTGATTTAAATTGGGCCAGGCTTCTTATGCCTTTGGGGAGGGTGGGGTAGAGAGGAGCAGTGCAGCTTCATGTTGATGGTTTAACATTTTTTAAAAAGTCTATATTTTTTTCAGATTATATAAGTAATATGTATTTTCAAAATTTCTTAAAGTACCAGTGAAGTAAAGTAAAATGATAAATTATTTCTCAGAGGTAACATGTTAATAGTTTTTTTCTTTACATAAACTACTATCTTACTTGTTATCATCATTATTAAATGTTTCTCTTACTATGATGATAAATGCCTAATTATATACCTCAGGAAGTCATAACACCTAGTCATTTAAAAATTTTAAATCTTGGTCTCATAAAACTTGTATCAAATAAATTTGTATTCTTTTCACTTGTAAAAAAAAAATTTAAATCTTGGGTCTAAAAATCCTGAGATACGTTAAGCGTAAGACAAAAAACAGTAAAAACAAACACAACATGAAATAATGGATAAAAGTTCCGCAAATACTATTAGACGTGAAATAAATGGAAAGCATAAATTAAAACACAGAGTTCAGGTACAGTGGCTCACGCCTGTAAACTCTGGGAGGTTGAGGATGGTGGATTGCCTGACCTCACAGATTCTTGAGACCTGCCTGAGTAAGAGCAAGACCATGTCTCCAAAAATAGATAGGTGTTGTGGCCGGCACTTGTAGTCCCGCCTACGTGGGCGGCTGAGGCAAGAGAATTGCTTGAGCCCAAGAGTTTGAAGTGGCTGTGAGCTATGATGCCATGGCACTCTACTCAGGGTGACAAAGTGAGACTCTCTCTTAGGAAAAAAAAAAAAAATAGAAAACCAGCAAGCTGAATAGAATCAGGTACTCGTCATTAAGTTTACTTTAGTTTTGATATTAGAAATCTGAGAATTGGCTCGGCGCCTGTGGCTCAACGGGCTAAGGCGCCAGCCACGTACATCTGAGCTGGCGGGTTCGAATCCAGCCTGGGCCCACCAAACAACAATGACGGCTGCAACCAAAAAATGGCTGGGTGTTGTGGTGGGCACCTGTAGTCCCAGCTACTTGGGAGGCAGAGGCAAGAGACTCGCTTGAGCCCAGGAGTTGGAGGTTGCTGTGAGCTGTGATGCCATGGCTCTCTATCCAGGGTGACAGCTTGAGACTTTGTCTCAAACAAACAAACAAACAAACAAAAAAAAAACTCTTAAAAAAAAGAAAGAAATCTGAGAATTGATTTTTTTTGTACAAATTTCCTTAATGACATTCTATTTTTTATTGTTCATGGGTCATTTATAGTATTTTTGTTGTTGTTGTTTTTGTTCATTTGTTTTTTTGGCCGGGGCCGGGTTTGAACCCGTCACCTCCAGTACATGGGGCCGGCTCCCTACACCTTGAGCCACAGGCGCTGCCCGATTCATAGTATGTTTTTACTGTAAGCTGCCTCAACACCTTTCTAGTTTTGAGGAAGGAATAAATACTTAAGTGTAAAAAATAAATTCTAAGTATATAGTAATGGCAAGAGATAACAATTATGGTCAGGAAAAAGATTAATATTTGGTGGCGCCTGTGGCTCAGTGGGTAAGGTGCCAGCCACATACACTGAGGCTGGAGGGTTTGAACCCAGCCTGGGTCAGCTTAAGTAACAATGACAGTGTTACTTTAATGGTCATGTTAAATGATACCGTCTTCCATCTAGTTATTCATGCCAGAAACATGGAGAGATCCTTATGGCTTCTTTTCCCCAACTTCCTCATGAAATCTAATCTTGGTGGTTCTCAGAAAATATTTATTCCTTCCCTTATTGATGTTCACCACCACTGTCATCTTTCCTTCTGTTTCTCTTTCTTTTGGGGAGATAGTGTCTCACTTTTTCATCCAGTCTGGATTGAAGTGGCATCATCATCAGAGCTCACTGCCACCTCAAACTCCTGGGCTTAAGTGATCCCCCTGTCTCAGTCTCAGTCAGTAGCTAAGACTCCAGGTACACACAACCACACCCAGCTAAAATTTTATACACACACACACACACACACACACAGATGGGGGGGGTCTTGTTGTGTTTCTCAGGTGGGTCTTGAATTCCTGGCCTTAAGTGATCCTCCTCCCTTGGCCTAAGTATTAGGATTACAGGGATTACAGGCATGAGCCACTGTGCCTGTCTTCACTGTCATCCTTGGACACGATGACTTCAGTAGCTGCTAACCCCTACTGTTTTCTGTTTTTCAATTTCTTTTTTCCGCATAGCCCCAGAGTAATCTTCAAGTGTTAATGTGATCATTGATGAATCCTCAGTACCCAAATAATTCCTGATATATGTTGTAGGCACCCAGAAAATTTGTCAAATATCACGTTTTTTATTAAAATTCTTCAGTGGTTCCTTAATTGCCTACTGTTTTTTCTGTACAAAAACACTATTTCAGCATTATTGCCTACTTCTTTAGCCATCTCTTGTCACTGTTTTTTTTTTCTTTGGCAGATTGTTTTTGATAATGCATATTGATTTCAAATCATGGTCAACTTTTTTATACTGAGTCTTTCAAAATAATGATGACGCTTTAATTTATAGAACGTGCATATGTGTAAGAAAAGTTATCCTACAGCTGTCTTGGATGCCACCAAAAAGAGACATGAACAAAAAAGATGTGAAATCAGAGATTGAGGGATACCACCTAAGACTGTGTCTGCTCAGATGCCCAGACTTCACACTGTATATTAAGCTTCTTAAGTAGCTGATATATAAACTCTTCTAGCAACTTTAGGGCCCCTTAACCTTGATGGGCACTGGCATTCTGTGAACTCTGTTGCTAGGATAGGTATCTGGGTGGTAGAATACTTCCTTGTGATCATTTCATCTATAGGGGAACAATAAGTTGTTACCTACAGGAGCCATGAGGTGCTCTACTAGATTTTAATCTACTTGTTATCCCCTCCAAAGGGCTCAGTCAAAGCTATTTATGGCAAAAGTGACTAACTTAAGGAATTTGTTTCTCAAGATGCACAATATAGGAGGCTCTTGCTTAGATAATATGAGATGTATGAGATGTGAAAAAAATCTTAACTTGTAACTCTTACTCTTTTAGTGGCTGTCCAGCACACTTAGAATAAATCCAGATTCCTTACGTTGGCTTACAAAGCTCACATACAGAGCTTATCTCAGGTCATTTACCATTCTTCTTTGTGCTTGCTATGCTTTTCCTCAGATATGCCAAGCTCTTTTATGTCTGACTGGAGTGCTTTCTTATTCTCACCCCTGTTCTTTATATGGCTAGCTCCATTTGGATGGTTTCTTAAAAGTACTTCCTTAAGGGGTCATCCTTATTTCCAAGAATTATTCTGTCACATCAGCCTATTTTTTCATCACATAGATTGTTCTCTAACTATAATCTAATCTCCTTGAGAGCCAGTACCTTTTCTATACTGGTAATTGCTGTATTCACTGAGTTTAGAACATTATCTGACCCATGGTAGACATCCAAATATTTGTTGACCAAGTTTTTCAGTGTTGTGCTTTTTAGTAGACCTAAGTTCTGGGACTTTTGGTACTGACCATGAGAGTCTACTGGGGGGAATTTGGGTGGATGGTATGGGGAAATCTTATATTTATTAGGATGAGAGGAAATAATTCAGGTCATGGGTGAATAAAATTAGTAAATATTTTAAAGCAAAACTGCTTATCTTTTTTTTTTTTTTTTATACAGAGTTTTACTTTGTCACCCTTGGTACAGTGCTGTGGCGTCACAACTCACAGCAACCTTCAGCTCTTGGGTTTAGGTGATTCTCTTGCCTCAGCCTCCTGAGTAGCTGGGACCACAGGCGCCTGCCACAATTCCTGGCTATTTTTTGTTGCAGTTTGGCTGGGGCCAGGTTTGAACCTGCCACCTTCCGTAGGTGGGGCTGTTGATCTACTCACTGAGCCACAGGCGCCGCCCTGCTTATCTGAATAAAAATAATAATCTCCCTGATCTTTGTGAAATTAGATTGATTTGAGGAAGAAAAGACATCTCTAATGTTGGAAGTATTTTCACTTTTGTTTTACATAGTCCTATCAGCAAAACTTAAAGAAAATAAAAAGAATTGGTTTGGACCAAGTCCTTATGTAGAAGTCACAGTAGATGGACAGTCAAAGAAGACAGAAAAATGCAACAATACGAACAGTCCCAAATGGAAGCAACCCCTTACAGTGTAAGTTTAAAAGTATTTTCTACAATATATTTTGTTTAGTAGGTAAGTGGAAGTGTAGCTTTTAAGAATGTTTCTCACTTTTGGCTTGGCACCTGTAGCTCAAGCGACTAGGGTGCCAGCCATATACACCAGAGCTGACGGGTTCGAATCCAGCCCAGGCCCTCCAAACAACAATGACAGCTACAGTCAAAAAATAGCCCGGCGTTGTGGCGGGCGCCTGTAGTCCCAGCTACTTGGGAGGCTAAGGCAAGAGAATCACTTAAGCCCAAGAGTTTGAGGTTGCTGTGAGCTATGATGTCACCGCACTCTACTGACGGCAATAGCTTGAGACTCTGTCTCAAAAAAAAAATGTTTCTTACTTTTTTTCCTCCTCCTTTCTCTTTCTCATTTTCTATGCCTTCCTTCAGTCTTTTTGTTTGTCTCCAGATTATTTCCCTTTCTTTTTTCTTTTCTTTGAGATATAGTCTCCCTTGGTAGAGTGCCGGGGTATTACAGCTCACAGCAACCTCAAACTCTTGGGCTTAAGTGGTTCTCTTGCCTCAGCCTCCCGAGTCTGGGACTATGGGTGCCTACCACAATGCCTAGCTATTTTTTTTTTTTTTTGAGACAGAGCCTCAAGCTGTCACCCTGGATAGAGTGCTGTGGCATCACAGCTCACAGCAACCTCCAATTCCTGGGCTCAAGCAAGTCTCCTACCTCTGCCTCCCAAGTAGCTGGGACCACAGGCACCCGCCACAATGCCTGGTCATTTTTTGGTTGCAGCCGTCATTGTTGTTTGGCGGGCCTGGGCTGGATTCGAACCCGCGAGCTCAGGTGTACGTACGTGGCTGGCGCCTTAGCCCTGTGAGCCACAGGCGCCGAGCCTTTTTTTTTTTTTATTATAGTTGTCATTGTTGTTTGGAAGGCCCGGGCTGGGGTCAAACCCACCAGCGCCGGTGTATGTGGCTAGCATCCTAGCCGGTGAGCTACAAGTGCCTAGCCTAACACAGGGTTTTCTTTTTAGAAAATTATACTGTACATTTATTCTGTAATTTTGTTTTTGTGCTTAATGCTTGTATCATAGTTACTGTTCTAGCTGAGTAAATATAGCTTTAATATCCTTTATGTAGCTACATAATATTCATTAATATGGATGGATTGTAATTTATTTTAACAGTTTCCTGTTAATTGCTTAGTTGATTTCTAATGTTTTACTATTAGTGTTACAGTATACATACATGTGCATATCTTTATGTGTTAGTAGCTTTATGTTTTGTATAGATTCATAGTAGTAAGAGACAGCTCAATTTCAATACTTACTGACAAAACTTTAAATGTTATGACATACTAAGATTGTGGATGCCCATTGATGGTTAATTTTTTAACTTTTTAAATTAAAACAGAAGAAAAAGCAGGATTTATCAACAAATGGATTTTAAAATAATGTAGTATATTTGATTTGGGGACTTAAAATGTGAATGTAACTAGTTGTCACCGCATCAAATATAGACAAATTTACTTTCTTGGAAGTTTGGGATTTTTTTTTACCTTAGAGGAATAAATGAGTGACTAAAAGAGTTTTTTTTCTAAATGGTAAGATGAGACATTTGAAACTATAAGCTCTTCTTTTCATATAATGTGGTTATATGGATTATATTTATTCCTAATAAATGACAAAATTAATTGATACACATATACTTACATCTTTAATCTGAATTTTTGAAGTTCTTGGGGCATCTTGATAGGTTTTATGATGATTCTGAATGAATGAAATTTAAAAATTTATTGAAGATCATTGTGAGGCTCATCTGCAGAATGACTATTCTGATGTTCTTATTTATTTCAACATTAATATTTCTTAGGCTTTCTGTTTTTACTTAGTGTCCACTATAGATTGAATCTGAATCTGAATTAAACACTATATGATTATAAATATTAAAAACAAGGTACACCTTTTGGGGACAGGACACAAATATAAGAGGGTCCTTATCTAACAAAAGCAATCAATGTAAGCTGGTTCCTTGTGCCTTCAGTGAATACCCAACAATAAAAAAATAATAATAATAAAAAAATAAAAAGTAAAATCTGTAAAAGGTCTCCATAATGGCCAGACATACTCATCTGAGTAATAGACTGAATGCTTATCTGATTTTCACCAATTGCTGTCAGTGCTCACTTGATAAGCACTTCGGTGTTTTTTTGTTTGTTTGTTTGTTTTTGTTTTTTTGAGACAGAGTCTTACCCTGTTACCCTCAGTAGAGTGCGATGCCATCACAGCTCACACCAACCTCAAACTCTTGGGCTTAAGCGGTTCTCTTGCCTCAGCCTCCCAAATAGGTGGGAGTCAGGTGCCTGCCACAATGCCCGGCTATTTTTTGTGGTGGTGGTGTTGCATTTGTCATTGTTGCTTTAGCTGGCTTGGGCCGGGTTTAAACCCGCCAGCCTGGGTTTATGTGGCCGGTGTCCTACCCGCTGAGCTTTGGGCACTGCCTTGATAAGCACTTTGAAGCTCTTAAGCTGTTAATGTAATCCTTAGTGATTTAAAAATTAAGAAAAAAAAGAAACTAGGAATTTTTGGATTTTTTTTTTTTTAACCTTAGAGGAATAAACTAGTGACTAAAAAAAAAAGTTTTTTTCCTAAATGTTAAGTAAGACATTTGAAACTATAAGCTCTTCTTTTCATATAACGTGATTATGTGGATTGTATTTATACCTAATAAATGAACTAATGATAGTTCCATAAGGTAAGCTGTTTGCTTAGCCCAGGTGTTCGGAGAACTTACAAGTCAAGCTGTTCTGAGTTTTTATGTTACAGCAGATTGACCTGCAATTTTAACACAACTTCTGTTGTTAAGTAGCAGGCTTTCCAGACTGCTTTCTAGAATTGAATTGAATAATTAAACAAAGACAATCTTTGGCATTATACTCTATGTAACCTCTCCCATATTAAAAAAGTTAAGTTAAATTTATATCTTTCATTTCATCCTTGTTAGGATTCCTATGTGCTCCCCTGAAAGTAGCATTTGAGAATTTTGAAAACAGAAAAAATACATTGTACCTCCAAATAAGAGGGGCACTGTGAAATTGAAAAATTTTTAGTTTATTTAAACTACCTGTTGTTAAAATGGTGGTGGAAATATGGTAATGAGGTTAATAGGCACACAGGTAGACTTCTAAGGAGGAAGATACTTCTTTGAACTCCAAAATTTGATCATACTTCAGAGATAAAGAGGCCTAGAGGAATTCAAACATTTCCTGGAATTTGTCTCCATAACATTGGACCATAGGACTATGCTAGGTTATATAGTTAGTGTTCCTATTGTTCTAGTCTTTGACTCCAGAATAGTTTATATGTTTATTGCAAATTCACATTTCCCAGTTTGCTTTGGAAAATACCGTTATAGAAAGCATTCTTCATGGGCATTTAATCAGGTATGAGTGAGTCTATATTTGTGTGATAGTTGTCCTGTACACTTTGCCTCCAGTAGTATGATATCTTCAGATCATTTTATAGCTGACTAAAGAACTTTCAATATGAATTTTAATAACAGGCTTTCATTCAAGTTATAGTTCTGCTACTTACTGGCTATGTGACCTAGCGAAATTTGCTTTATCTCACTGAGTATTAGTTTCTACATGTGAAGATGGGAGTGATAATTCCCATTTCATAGGGTTGCCATGAAGATTAAATGAAATAACCTCAAACTCAGTAAACTACCCAATATAAAATAAATATTTAATTTGTAAATTCACTTTCATGCTGCTAAAGTAAAACTAGTTTTCCACTAATTGGTTGCATGATGAGCAGTTTTCATTTTGTTGACAATACATGTATAAAGTTGGCCCTAGAGTTCAACTACAAACGAACATGACCATATGAACATGTAATATTCAGACACAGTTTTCATAAGAACATTGGCCAATATTGGTTGTTCAGTAAACTGTAAGGGTTGCAGTGAGAAAACCTTAGACATTAAACTTAATTTTAATTTGTTTAGGATCCTATTGTAATATTTAATGAAAATAATACTTTCTTCCCATTTTTTACTTTTAGGATTGTTACCCCTGTGAGTAAATTACATTTTCGAGTGTGGAGTCACCAGACACTGAAATCCGATGTTTTGTTGGGAACTGCTGCATTAGATATTTATGAAACTTTAAAGTCAAACAATATGAAACGTATGTATGTAAGAGTAATAGAAATTGCTCCTAGTTTGTTTTTTCTGGAAAAAATTCACATGTCAGACATGCATGATTCATGTTCACTCAGATTTTTAACTTTACTCGGCTGTAAGATGAATGGAGAGAAGAATCTTGAACTCTTTCCACAATGACTTTTTTTGTTTATCTGTATAATGAAAAGTATACACGGATCTTTTTTTTTTTTTGCTAATCAGGTTTTGTTAGTGTTTGTGTATTTAATGTGTGGCCCAAGACAACTCTTCTTCCAATGTGCAGCAGAGAAGAAAAAAGGGTGGATATCCCTGAACATGTTTATCTGTATACGTAATATAGACATGTTAAAAATTTGTAAGTTTCTTGTTCTAATTAGTATATCATAATTTTAAAACTTTTTTCTACCCCTTGTCTGTCTAAAATATCTAAGAATTTTCTTTCTCATTTAGGGCTTATCAGATATAATCCATTCTTAAATTATATTTTCACTCAATATAATGGGGGTGTATATTACTAAATAACCTTTGTTGTCATGCTGGCCCATTGTATGCTGTAGTCTTAACAAAGACAATAAATATAATAAATGATTGAGATATTTAAATTTTTGTATTGTAGATATTAACATTAGCGAATTTTGTTCACTTAAACTATTTTGGTGTCAAAAGGACTCAAATCTTGGGTGAAGTATAGTAAAATAATTTATATATACATATACTGTAGAACCTCTGTAAGTTGACCACACAAGGGACTGTGACAAACTGGTCACCATATGGAGGTGGTCAACATAAGGAACTAGGCCTGATGTACTGATACATACATATGGTGCACGTCTAGTCTATGAAAATTAGGTCACCTTATGGAGGTGGTCAAAGTAGGGAGGTGATCAACTACAGAGGCTCTTTTGTATTTATGTTTTTTTCTGACAGATTTTTAGTAGTTAAGATGCTTAAAGGAAAAAAGCAATGACCATTTTTTCCCTGTAATTTTATTTTCTTCCAGTTGAAGAAGTAGTTGTGACTTTGCAGCTTGTAGGTGACAAAGAGCCGACAGAAACAATGGGAGACTTGTCAATTTGCCTTGATGGGCTACAGTTAGAGTCTGAAGTTGTTACTAATGGTGAAACTACATGTTCGGAAAGTAAGTGATTGCTTTTTGTAAGTTTTTTAATGATTCTTCTTAAAAGAATAACATAGCATCTATAGTATACTATATATATTAATGTTTTAATTCTATTTCAGATGAAGAAAATAATTTTTTCCTTCTTAAAAAACAGAAATTGATTTCTTTTTTTTGACTCTTTAGGTTCTAGAAGACATTGATCATTTTTAACATTTACTTTTTAGTGCATTGTTTCTGTGAATAAAAAACACTTATTTTTTTTTTTTGTTTTTCATAGCTTGTTTCCTTTAATTATGTCATAAAACAAAATTAGGACATATAGGAAACACTGGTTCATAGCAATATATATATGTACATATTTGTGTGTATATATGTATGTTTATATGACTTTTTTTTAAGTACAAAGTTTTTTTTTGCTTTGCTTCCTGAGACATTCTCACTCCCTGCCCCGGTTAGAGTGCCATGTCATCATAGCTAAACACTTACATGTTTATGTAAGTTGAAAAACTAACCAGATAAGTGAGAAACAAGACTAGCAAAGTAAAAGTTGAGTCACAGTTGACATGATGAGTAACGAATTAATGTATGAATCAATAAATCTGTCAGCCAAGGATGGCAATTAATATGACATCGTAGATGCCACACTTCTTCCACTGTCAGTGGCAGACACGGTTTATCATATGTAGCAGCATCTGGTTGAATATAAATGTGACTAAATCTTTCTTAGTACCATATCAGATAGCCAATACAAGCTGAAATTCTTTCGCTTTACTCCTTTTATTTCTGTGGGCCAAACTTACAGAGAGATCTTTTGACAAATCAATTCATTACATGTGTGCCAGTCAGTATATCTTACAATTTATGATTTACTAGTCTGTGTTAAAAGGGAATAAACATGAGTTGAGATTGAAAGAAGTTTCTGGCTCACTCCAGTAATCTTTACACTTTGGGAGGCTGAGGTGGTAGGATCACTTCAGGCCAGGAGTTTGAGATTAGCCTGAGAAATATAGTGAGGTTTCACTCCTACAACAAAAATAGAAAAATTACCCAAGTGGGGTGGCATGTGCATTTAGTCCTAGCTACGCAGGAGGCTTGAGGCAGGACAATTACTTGAGCCCAGAAATGTTGAGGTTGCAATGAGTTGTGAAGCTATGATGACACCACTGCATTCTTGCCTGCGCAAGTGAGCAAGACCTTGTCACAAAAAAAAAAAAAATTTCTGGTGGCACATGAGTTAGTGGCTGCACAGCTACCATATGTAATAAAACATCTTCCTACCATATTCCTGTGGATATTTTCCATCACTAATATGATAAGTATATTTACACTTGAAACAGATTTTAGGGCCTAAGACAAAGAAAGAATAGATTTTAATGTATTCCTTGATCAGTTTGGCAAAGTTCTTTTGGTTTACTTAGAAACTACTTTACAAAATATTTTGCAAGTGTTAGGAACTATACTTCATTTTCTACGTTGTTGGAAGACTTCCTACTTCCTCTTTAATTCATGACTTTTTAAAACAGCAGGGACCTCAAGATAGTCCTGGTATGTCTTCCAGATTGGTTCCTTGGGGCTAGTATGGGTGGAGAGAAATTTCTGAAATTGATATACTGCTTCAGAGTTGACACCTTAATTGACTACTTGTTCATAAGAACTCTACGTAATAGTCACATTTTTCTATATATAAATTGAAAGTCTGTGGCTTGGCGCCTGGCTCAATGGGCTAAGGCACCAGCCACGTACACCTGAGCTGGCGGGTTCGAATCCAGC